>JAJMFS010000013.1:0-286488 GCA_030574815.1 Yamadazyma germanica | reverse complement strand
ATGCATGGGCGAATCACGTAGTAAGAAAATAGATCCATAATTTGCTTTTCATTTGCCAAAGTAGTACCCGTAAGGAAATGGTTGGTTAAAATTCTATCATATCTAAACCACCATTTTGACGAGAAAGTAATTTTGTTCACCTTTGACTGAATAAACTCGTCTAATCTAGCATATAAGCCTGATAATTGACTAGGTTCAAGTACCTCTAAATCCATATATTCAAATGTATGATACTCACTTCTTGCATTTGACCCTATTGAACCTGTTGGGCGACTTGGTATACTGGGTACAATCCCTTCGGGAATATAACATGGAGTCGAGAAGTAAAACTTATGAATGCATTTGAGTTGATTGAGACTAAATCTATGAGCTTTAACTGAAAAGTGCAACATCTCACGAACTGATCTACCGAAGGTTAACTTTTCGTCAATCCCCCGATTTTCCAATTCATTTCTGAATTCAGAATTGGAGATAACAAGACCGGACAGTTCTGCCATGGCTAAATAGTGCAATAAGTCTGGACGGGCTCCAAGAGCCTCTTCTACATTTCCAAGACGTCCTTCTATATTTCCAAGACGATCTTCTATATTTCCAAGACGTCCTTCTATATTTCCAAGACGAACTTCAAGTTTTCCAAAACGTTCTTCCATACGTTCTTCAAATTTTCCAAAACGTTCTTCAAGTTTTCCAAAACGTTCTTCTAAAGCCGTTAATGCCCTAGCTATTAAGTCCAAGAGATGATTTTCATTCTCTTCACTAGTAATAAAAGTCGACATCCAAATAGAAGTTCAAAAAGGGGTATTGGGATTTATATTGAGAAAATATAACTTTTCCGTTAAGGATCTTGCTCGTACACATCTGACATTTTCGTGCCAGGGTCTCGTCAAGACGGACCCCCATTCTCGCGAGCCGCTGGTGGTACCTATTTCTTGGACTTTCCTTGCGTAAATTTGCAGCCATTTTTGAAAATATGGCTGCGAAATGTTATGGAGAGCGGTCCCTATTTGGCAAATATAAGGAAGTTACCTATTCACTCATCATCATACCGGGAACCTTTAATTGTTAATCACTTATTTTTCCCGTTTCGTAATTATGAACCGTAGAATTCAAAACTCAAAAAAATTATGTAATATGCAACTGCATAAGTCTTAATAACCAAAATCTTATTACTTGGTTTCAATTGTCTATTCATTAAAAGGTAATGTGACATTTAAGCTCGGAGCTGCAAATAACGTTTAATTCTCCATAATCAGGGTAAGACAAAATCAATATCTGATGACCAAAAATCATCCAACTGTTGGAGTAGGCCATCGCCAGTTTCTTGAGGACAGTTGACTTGTTGACCGGTAGTAGCCATTACTAAATGATGACTGAAGAAATAGTTAACAGTCCTGCCCCCTTCCCTTTTTTGCTGTATACGCTGAGGCGATCTTTTGTATATATTAGCGGTCAATGGTAGCGTTTTCGGTATCCAGACGTTTTAGTCAATCGATCATTTATCGAAAGGCTTTTAACTTCTTTAAAACTATCTCATCTAACAAGCTCAAGAGATGGTAAAAAGCTTCTAGACTCACCAAAAGTGAATTTGAAAAGATTTTATGTTACGGGGGAGGAACTGGAGTTGAAACTACCTAAAACGATTGAGTGTGTTGGCCTTTATACCTATTCCAGGTAAAGTCGATATGTAAACCTATTGACTCGAGAGAGCCAAGCGATTGTTTGACTTTGAAGTCAGGTGAAAATTGGACTGTCATAAACCAATATGGTTAATCGAAAAACAAACGGTAGTGATATTACATATTAATTTTCAAATTACCCAAAACAGCATCATGCATGTCTGCACTAAAGCTCCGATCTATTTATATTTACACTTTGTAAAATTCGCAGCCATCAATTAAGTTTCAAACCTTAATTTTGACTTAAAAATTCTCTAAATTTCATCAGCTATAGTCCCCTCCCCCTGTCCAACCCCTGCACAGGCCCAATTCACCTTCTCCTTTTCCTCCTGTTAATATCGTCTGTCTTGCAAAACTCCATTTTTCGGCCATCAAAACAAACACATTTCATCTCATCTCGCAGACGCGATCGTTTAGACATGGAGAACCGACTGGAGAAGATCGAAATCCGGAGAAGAGGTGCAGAGTATGTATTATATCCCTTCATTCACGTCAACTGACACTAACACCAGCTTACGAAATGTGCAGGTCACACCGCTAAGAATTAACGACCGAGATGCTATCCCAGCCGGCAATCCAGAATCTGTTCATGGTACCCCAAAACCCAAGATGTTGAATTCGGTTTTGGTGGAAGATGATATCACGGATTTACCCAGATTACGAAATCGGGAAAGCATCACGAGACGAGAAAGCATTGGGTTTTTTAGTGAAAGTCTGGAGTCTCGTAGTCCCAGTCCAATAGACCCTGGCACTCCTGAGGAAGAGTCCGAAGTTTCAGAAACCCATTCTGGACAACACAATACTCCACCAGAAGGCCAACCAGAGTGGCTTCCCGACGAAGAAAGACTGGGCACACCATATGAACAAGCAGAACGTGAAACTAGTATTGAACCAACGGTAAGCCCCGAAGCTACACCGGACCCTGAAGTACCCGTTAAGAGGAAAAGGGGAAGACCTAGAAAGTATCCAGTAGCTACCACGGCACAACCACCAGCCCCCAAAAGACCAAGAGGAAGACCCAGAAAACAGGTCAGTGACACGCCATGGCCAAGTCAAGGAACCGTTTCTTCCATACCCAATAGAAGAACAAGACAAAGATTAGTTGATTATTCTCAAATGGATGATAACGACCATCAATATGTTGGAGTGACTACTAGACTGAAAATTGCAAAACCAGTACCGTTGACTAAAGCGAGGAATAGAGATGTTCAGAAACCATTAGACATTAATATCGATAGACTCACAACAGAAGATAATCGAGATAGAAGAACTCGAATTAATACCCTAGATGTGGTCAAACACCTTATTCAGAACTTCAGCTCTCCACTTACGGCCATTGAATTGATAAACCCTCGACTTGTTGAAGAAGATTTCAGAACTCATCTTGTTGATTACCTAACACATCTTTCCGATCTTCATGGCAGTGTTTCAGATCTACTGCTGGAAATAGTACGAGTTCGTAGAGAAAAGGAAGATATGAGACGTCGAATCTTTGAAGTAAGACGAGATTATGCCAATGTGGCTAATCAACTAAGTGAATTGAGAGAGGGTTACCAAAAATCGTGTGATCAACACGAAGAAGTTATGAATTTACGTAATCAAATATCTGATTTGAGGAATCTGGTGAAAACGAGTGGTCACAACAATACTATTGATAGCATTGATCAACAGTTGGAAACAGTGGGGAAATTATTCAATCCGATCAACGGATTTCAATCGAACATTATTCAGGTAAATAAGGTACTCAGTACCATTGACGATGAACTAACGAAATAGAAGTATATTTAATTTATATAGTGTGTACCTGTACAAATACATATAGTGACAGAGAATAAAAAGCAGTAACCCCACTTCTTTCTTTAATAGCTCTATGGCTTAATAATTTACATATCATCAGATACTAAAGCCATGATCATTCTATATAAATAGAAGAAAAACATCAATAAATGGAATCCCAATTTGATGAATGATTCTTTCTTATGCTTGGATAAAGTTCTGAAGATTTCGGTGGCATCTAACAAATGGTTTTTGTTTACGAATTTGTTGACGTTATAAGCTAATAATGGAGCGTTAATCAAAAAGACAAACCAGTAACCATTGACCAAAAATAAAACAGTCATAAATCCATGTAATCCAGCTTCTGGAATGAAGTAAGGATTTAATTTATTACATAATTCAATAGGGTTGATATAATCACATTCCAAATCGGAATACATGATGGTGAAAAACACTTGAGCAAACAAGTTGACTGCATTGAGGATTACCGCAAGAATGAACAAACTAATGGTTAGTACTAGAAAGTTTGTTTCGATAATTTATAAGTATTGGAAAGGTTCCCGGAACCATGGCTTTCCTTTTATACTATAAATTACCGACATTATCTGATATTGGGCTACATACTAACTTTCTCCAGACATTTTATGTTATCTATTTCTCGTTTCAAGGATAAATTTTCACCATCGATCGCGCAGGTGTGGCAGAACCGAATATGTCAACTTCACAACGACTGAGACAATGGGCCCGTCTCGTGAGGCTGCTACCACCACCTTCTACCGGGAGCTAGATCTACTACTTAAATTCATTTCATATTCCAACCTCTTTTCATAATCAATTATAGTTCCGTCGAGTTTTTTCATGTTTGGAAAGTAATTGATCAAAAGAGTTAGATAATCAACTTTTCTGGCAAGTTTCGAATTACTTAAAGACTTGGAATACATTTCATCTCTCACATCCCAGTCATTATTGAAATGATTATTATTTAAGGTTTCATAATGAATCGAAAAATTTTCTATATCATCAACATTTTCGAGTTCAATAGGAACTTCTATAGATTCTCTTTTATCGTTGGTTTCATCAGTATTAAACACGAATGGATAGAAATCCATATTGATGGCATTAAGTCTGAGATCTAAGATTTTTAAAGTTTTCCGAGAGTTTTCAAGACTTTTAATTACCGTTTCAACTTTGGTTAATCCATTACTTAAAAGATACACTCTCTTCAAATTCTTGAATTTATTGAGCAGTTCGAGATTGGTCAATTGATTGAAATTTAAATTAATATCCATCAAATTTGGGAATATATCACTGAAGTTGCTAGGTAAAGTAGTTAAATGCAATGCTGATAATGTGAGTTTATTGACGTTTAAAAATTCTGCCAGAGCCAAGCCGTGTTCAAATAGTTGATCATTACCTGAAAAATCGACTGTCTTCAATGAATCAAGTTTGCTATCTAACAAATTATTCATCACCTGTGTCTCTTGGCATTTAGCAGACAATTCTTCCAAATACTTAAGATTCCCTTTTACAATTTTCAAGCCATTTCCATCGATTCTTAATACTCTCAAATATGGGAAGTTATGGAAGTCAAGTTCTCTCAAATGATTGAATTTCAACAATAATTTCTTAAGATGTCTATGCTTTACTGTACTGATTATCCTGGTCAACTTATTTTCATTCAAATTTAAAATTCTCAAACCAGGGACAAACTCTAAGCCTTCAATTTCTTGGATATTGTTTTCAGATAGGTTCAATTCTTGTAAATTATCAAATCCATACTGCAGGAAGTCTAGTCTACCCTTTAATTTATTCATCGAGACATCTAGAAAGACCAAATTGGTAAGGTTATTTAACCCATCTAAATTATTTAGCAAATTATTAGGAAGATTGAGTCTTGTTAGATGGATATTATAAGTCAATGCAGTACAACTGGTAAGATTATTATTCATTAAATTCAAATTTTGTAGATTAACAAATTCCTTGAATGAAGTCAAATTATCAATCTTGTTATCAGCTGCATTTAAGCTAATTAATTGGTTAGGAATACCCTTTAAATATTTGATTTTATTTTGTGAAACATCCAACTTCAATAAATTTGGTAGAAATCCTTTTAATCCCATAACACTCTTGAGATTTTCTTTCAGTAAACTAATTGTAACTACTTTATTCCAATTTTCACCTGACTGGATCAAGTTGTCAGTTATCACAGAAACAAGGTCTCTTTGTTGTTCACTAAAAGAGATTTCATCAATTTGTGACATTCTTGTAACATTAACCTCCTCGTTAGATGCATGGTTAGGACTAGATTTAACAGTTTCAGAATGTGGCAAGTGGAAAGAAACTTCTTTTTTACTCATTGAAGCATTTCCTTGATCATGATCAAATTTAAGTTTTTCACTGTCAGAGATTAAATCTTCAATTTCATCAAGGCTAGTTGAATAATTTTCCTTGTTTTCTTTCATAACCCATTTATGATTATTCTCATCTAGGACCATGTTTTCATAAGTATTTGGGAGTTGAGTACTTGGCTTCAACATAGCATTGCCTTTTGAAGTCGATTTATTGATATTCAGATTTTGTAGTTTCAATTGAGATACTCGTTTCATTCTGAAATCATCGATGGTCTGATCATTGGTTAAATCATAATCATCAATTGAAACCGCATCTGGTTCCTCTTCCTTCAAGGTAGAGTTACTCTTCCTTTGTAGCTCATATCTCAAAGCTTCATTTTCTTGAGCTAATGCTTCCATATTAGACTTCAATCCGGTAATAGAAGAAAGTTGAGCTTCCAAGAAATTTATTCTATCATTTAAATCTTTATTTTCTGAATCTTCTCGGTTGGTCATTAAGCTATCAGTACTACCTTGTTTACTCTTTGAAACACTGGAAAGAGTAGATGAATAAACATCATTATCATCACTGATTTTCTCGTAAGTATAAGTAGTGTTTAAGTTACCCAACTTAGATTTGGTTTCCGGCTCTTCCTTATCTTCAATGAAACTATCTTGGGAAAAAGATGGGTTTAATTCGGAAGAAGAAGCCGATCTTGTAAAAGAAGTATATTCATTTGAATTGGTATCATTGACTTTAGCTGACGGGTTAGGAAATTGAGTACTTTCTTCCTCGAATCCACTAGTAAAAGAAGAATATTGATTTGAATTCTCAAGATTATCTAACTCATCTATATTAGTCACTTTGTTCAACTTGGGGGTTGAAGTAGCAGTTGCAGTTGTGGCATTTGATGCAGTATTGGCAATGGAAATACTTCTAGATGGTTGAAGAAACGCTCCTCTTTTCTGAATATTATCGAAGATACTATTGGCTTTCTTTTTAAATTTAGCTTCGATATCGCCATCAAAAGTACGTGTTTTCATTTTTGGCATTACATTCGAAGTATATTCATTAATTGAATTTTCTTGAGACTTCACCCATTGATGGGTAGAACTTGCTTCAGGCAACTCTTCTTCTTGTTCTGGTGATTCTTCTTGTGGTTCTTCATCTTCATTTGGATCTTCTATCAATTTCTCGTGTTGGATATTATCTAAATTGAACGGTGGAGGAGGAACTTTCAAGTTATATAACAACTCGCTTAATTTACCCTTTGTAAACGTATTATAATCGGTGCTAAATAATTTCAATGGAGATGCATTTTCGGAAGGTGTCGGAAGAGCGTCACCTTCTTTAATTGGAAGGTTTTTTTGAGGCTGCTTGATTGAATTATAAGGAGTTGATAATGTCAGGGACATTGAGTGAGAATTCATATTTGATTTGTCGTAACTTAAAAACACTTGCTGAAGATTATTTCTATGATTAACTTCGTAATTTTCCTTGACACGTTTCCAATCTGGGGTTTGCTTAGCGGAATGCTTCGAATTATGAATAATACTATTTGATGTTGATGGTAATTGGAAATTCAAAGAAGGATTTTTAGTAATTCTTACCGAGCTTTGGAAATCTGGTTCATCATCCCATCTAGCTCCGTTCAATTCCGAAGGCATCCATTCGGGGGTCTTATCCATAGTTGAAGGTTTTTGTCCCGATTCACGATCGAGATCATCGGCCAAATTATCCAAGTCGAGATTATTAATACCTAGCTGACTCTTAGTTTTAGCATTGGGATATGACTTGTTTTTGAACGTGTTAGGAATGGAATTGGGATTTGAAACGGGAATATGTGTTTCGTTATTGGATATGTGGAAATCCTTATTGGCCAAATATCGTAAATTCTTATGATATTTGCGGTCTTCTTCTTGGTCTCCCTCGTCATCTTTATTGATGTTGATTACTAGATTAAATTCGTTCAAATCGTCCAAATTCAGCGAATCTTTCTGGGGGAAACCCTTCTCGTCATGAGGAGTATTGTGGTGTAAATCTGATCCATTTTTATCGCCGTCTGCTCGGCTGATCTTGGCGCTTTGAAGAGTTTGTGGATCTGAAATATGTGTACCGGTAGAACGATCTTCAGTGATCGGATTGAGCTCCAAATTGTCAGAAAGTTTAGTATTATTGATGAAGCTCTTGATGTTTCGGTTAATACTACTTGTCCGGATAGAATCTGTATCTTGAACAGAATTTGTCCCGGAATTTTGACCACTTTTATTCATAGAATTATGATGGTGTATTGTTTACTTTTTGATTTATCGCGGTCCTGTGTGAGATGGTGAGATGTGATGGCTGCAATCTGGGGTGAGGGAGATAAGTATCAGGTAAGTAGTATGTAGCATGTGGTAAGTACTGGTGTGGTGTATCTCTTGATCTATATATGCTGAAAAAATGTGTATTTTTACTTGTTACCTTTTCTATTATAAGTCATCTATATATACTTTGAAAGATAATGTAGTATGTCTATTTCACTACAAAGCTCTCTAGGTGTATTATACAGCAAATTCTACAACTATAATATAACTATAATATAACTATAATATACAAGCCTATGTCATATTTTTTATATCTTCGTACATACAGACACCGGGAGGTGAAATTATAAACGAAAACACAATGCAAAGCATGAGAATAGGATTTGACGACATTTTTGCCAGTGCAACCATAATGTCGCAGCAGGGCTTCTTTGACTAATACTGGTGGCCCCATCTAGTGACTAATTAATGAGGGTTAGTTCTGTGCTTACCATAGATTGCAATTATTCATATACAAAGAAGTACGTCGAAAGCTCAGAGATCTATAAACACAAAGTCGAGAGAGGGACCATTACAGTCCTGGATCCGGACACAATATCAAGGACGTAAATCCAAACACAATATCCAGGACACAAATTCAATATCAAGGACACAAATCCAAATACAATTAAATCAAGACACAATAATATCAAGTTACAATAATTCCAAGATACAATCCCAGTAATATCCACAAATTTTACAAGTAACCCAGCACCGTTCCCACTCCCAAAAAAGATACATCCATCTTTGGTCAGGAGCACCGACACATTCTACATGCACACACATGAACATAAAGAACAGTCCAAGCCAATAACCCAGCCCACAAGGTTATGGGACTTTCTGGATAATTTTACAGTAAAACGTCTTTATATACATAAACACATACCCGTATAAGCTTCTCTATACATCTACATCTCTACTACATACCTAAACCATCACAGCTCTTCAGTTTCCATCTCCATCTTCATCTCCACCTGACCCTTCACTACCCCCACCCACTTTCCCATATCGCACTTCAAATTCAAAAATAAAATACTCAACATATTACTCGTTATAGCTAATTTATAATTGTGATACAGATCATTTCAAACAATTGATTTCCAAAAATCCAGTTTCTTGTGTGGAATAGATTTCCATAGTTCAGTTTTTCAGTTTTAGTTTTTCTTTTCAGTTTAATTACTCAAGTTTCCACCAATTTATTACACTAACAAGTGGAAATTCGTTGTTTTTGTTACTTTCCGTTTATCGTTTTTATATTGTTTTTGTGACTGTTTAATTCTTGATAATGCCGTATTCCGAAACTAATGACCATAATGAACCTGCTGGTGATAGTTTGAAACTCCCAGCCAATTTGTCTACCACCACCAATTCTGTGAGTGCTCAACATCAACAGGAGCAGGAATTGTTGGCTAATTTCGCCATTCCAAACCCCCCTGTTTCGGCCGGCGCTGGTGCCACCGCCGGGGTATCCACTGGTGCTGGAACCACTGGTGGTACCACCACTGGAGGTACTACATCTTCCGGTCCTTCTGACGCCAATACAGACACGGCCGCCTCGAACACGTCTCCTTCTGTTGACACCGCCAACGATTCAGTCAACTCCGCCGACCAGGATAAAGACATTCCAAGAACTCTATGGATGGGGGATTTGGACCCTTGGCTTGACGAGGCGGCCCTTGTAAATTTGTGGTGGCAAATTGCCAAGAAGAAAGTTACCGTTAAATTGATACGTCCCAGAATCCTTAAACAAGAAATGGGTTATGGAATATATGGAGGTGGCTTGAGTCATTCTGGCTATTGTTTCATAGAATTTGAAACTTTTGAAGATGCCAAACAAGCTTTAAGTCTTAATGGACAATTATTACCGGATGTTGCGATTCCTTCCCAAAGTCAATATCCTAATAATCCCGATAATCAAAAGAAATATTTCCGGTTAAATTGGGCCAGTGGTGCCACATTGTCGGCCCCAATTGTTCCAACGCCTGAATATAGTTTATTTGTCGGCGATTTATCTGCTTCAACTACCGAAGCCCATTTATTAGCATTCTTTCAAAAACTGTTTCCAAACTCGGTTAAAACTGTTCGGGTTATGACGGATCCAGTTACCGGGAAATCAAGATGTTTTGGATTTGTTAGATTCGCTGATGAACTGGAAAGACAACGGGCTTTAAGGGAAATGAACGGTGTTTGGTTTGGAGGTCGTCCTTTGAGAGTTGCATTGGCTACCCCAAGATATAATCGCAGATTTGAAAAATCTCCCTCTTCAATTGATTCACCTCTTGTGTCTCAAGGCAATCCAGGTCTATCACCTGGTACCTCAGATATGATGTATATGCCTCCCCCATTTGGATTCTATCAGGAAATGTCTCCTAATCCAGCATTAGCACAAGCAGCAGATGAATACGATGGAAATCAGCAGCCCCATGCTTATGACAATCAACAATTCAATCATATGATTCCCCCTCAACATGGTCAACCATATAATGATCCAAATAATACTACTGTATTTGTTGGGGGGCTTTCATCTGAAGTGTCGGATCATACATTATTTACATTATTCAGTCCTTATGGAGCTATTCTACAAATCAAAATTCCTCCCGGAAAGAATTGTGGATTCGTAAAATACAGTAGCAGAGAAGAGGCCGAAGAGGCCATTGCTTCTATGCAAGGCTATATAATTGGAGGTAATAGAGTTAGACTTAGTTGGGGTAGAGTGAGTGTTAACAATAAAAAATTCCAGCAACAACAACAACAAGCGGCACAAGCGGCACAATTGCAAGCAGCAGCAGCCTTATCTATGGGATATGATCCTACTGGAGCTATGGCAGCAGCAGCTGCCGCTGCCGTGGGTGGTTATCCAGTACATCCTCATGGACCTCCAGGATCTATTCCTCCAGGATCTTTGCCCCCAGGGACCATGCCTCCTGGTGCAATGCCCGGGACTCTTCCTCCACATCTAATGTCAGGAAATATACCAAATCTACCAAATATTGGACCTGGAGGACATCCCACACCAGAGACTCCATATGGATATATACCCGAAGGTCAACCTGATCGAGATGACTACTTAGTGCAAGCTATGGAATCAGTCCATCTCGACAAAGATGATGTAAATTAGAATAAAGTGTATAGATATGACTAGAGAAGAGAATAAACAGCTAGAGTTGTAATACAAAATACAAAATACAAAATACAATATTCATTTAAACCCAAACCTATCATAACGTACAAACGGTATTAACCTAAGATCTTTCACCTCTTAATCTTCTAGCTAATTGG
Organism: Yamadazyma germanica; assembly: GCA_030574815.1. Classification (NCBI taxonomy): domain Eukaryota; kingdom Fungi; phylum Ascomycota; class Pichiomycetes; order Serinales; family Debaryomycetaceae; genus Yamadazyma; species Yamadazyma germanica. Next base: position 275,081 of record JAJMFS010000013.1, on the reverse strand, counting down.
ATATCTTTCTTTTGAATAGTAACTCTCTTGGCATGAATAGCACACAAGTTAGTATCTTCGAATAAAGAAACCAAGTAAGCTTCAACGGCTTCTTGTAAAGCACCGATGGCAGAAGATTGGAATCTCAAATCAGATTTGAAATCTTGGGCGATTTCTCTTACTAATCTTTGGAAAGGTAATTTTCTGATCAATAATTCAGTGGATTTTTGGAATCTTCTGATTTCTCTCAAGGCAACAGTACCTGGTTTATATCTGTGTGGTTTTTTGACACCTCCAGAAACTGGGGCCGATTTTCTGGCAGCTTTAGAAGCTAATTGTTTTCTTGGAGCTTTACCTCCAGTGGACTTTCTGGCAGTTTGTTTAGTTCTGGCCATTTTGATATATAGAGAAAAGAGAAAAAAACCGCAAAAAAAGGGGCGAGGGGGTTTATATATGAGAGAAAAATTGCCACAAATGACATGGTAATTGCGGGATTTATCCAATCAGCGGCGCACCCAGTGCACATCGGTGCACCCACAAAATGCATTTTAATGCGCCTTAAATTGGCCATTTTGATAACCGCCAAAGACGCAGCACCTAAGGGCGCACGTTAAAGAGACGTAAAATAAGTGATGAGAAAATTAGTTTTTCTCCTGGTTGAGATTGCCCACTTTTAAGTGTGAGCAGTGCGTCTGGGGATGTGCGCGGTCGTGTCGGGGCAAATGGGGGAAGAAGTGATATTTGCAGCAATTGTGGAATAGAAGGGATGATAGATGAAGCTTATAAATTGAGAGTGTAGGCGTGTATATGTATGTAGAAGCGGTAGGGGGGATTAGTCTGACGGCGGAAATCTGACGCTGTACATCCATTGCAGATATCCTCTGTGTCTTCTATAGCCAGTGAGAGACGAGCAATTTCGGTGAGATAAGACATAGAAGAGGGACAGAAAAAAACACTCTCTTCGTATAAATATATTAATACATGCAATATCTAACTTCTATACCACAATCTAGTAATGGTAGTCTTCATCATCTTCTTTTGTAATTGGAATACACCATACATCAATGCTTCGGCAGTTGGAGGACATCCGGGAACGTAAACATCAACCGGAATAATTCTATCACAACCTCTCACCACAGAATAAGAATAATGATAATAACCTCCACCATTAGCGCATGATCCCATAGAAATAACCCATCTAGGATCTGGCATTTGATCATAAACTTGTCTTAAAGCTGGAGCCATTTTATTGGTCACAGTCCCGGCCACAATCATAATATCACTTTGTCTTGGAGAAGCTCTGAAAATAATCCCCAATCTATCTTGATCATATCTTGGAGTAGATACATGCATCATTTCAACGGCGCAACAGGCCAACCCGAAAGTCACAGGCCAGAAAGAAGATTTTCTGGCCCAATTAGCTATGGTATCCAACGAAGTAAGGGCGTAATCTACTGGCGCTGAGGCGGTCTTTTCTGACATTAATGGGAAATTGGTGGGCATTTTTTTAGGAGTCAAGTCCTTTGAACTAATATTTCTGGAGGAAATAGTTAAAGGAGCTATGATATGATTTGGACTTTGTGGCGTCATGGACTGAAGAGCCATGGACTGGCGTTTAGCCACATTTGTTATATTTTTATTGAATATGTTAAACATGATGAAGAAAAATTATTTACTTGAGATTTTGTTTGAGAATCAGCATTAATTTATGGGAAGTGATTGGTGGAAACGATGGGTGAGGCACGCAGGGAATACCCCCTTACACCTGTAGCCATAGACCCCACGCTACACCCTTACACCCGTAGATCTCCCACCCGTATATTTAATTACCCAGTTATCTCCACAACCACTCTACCTAACCGGAAATAAAAGCCACCCTCATATCCAGGGCCATTACTATATTATATTCCACCCATTGAACACATGAATTATTCAAGAAAATGTGCAAATTGAATGGGGTAAAACAGCTGAGGTAAGGCGGTATGAGATTTACCTCCGCGTATATATCATCATCCACACCTGCTTTAAACGTATATATATAACATCTACATCACATATACATCCACCTCACATATACATCACATCACATCTTCGTCACATCACATTTTCATCACATCTTCATCACATTTACTGCATCCCCTCTCTCATTGGATAACGTCTTCCAAATACCCTCTTATCCTGCCAATGGTATCTTCTCTAACCTCGCTCGGTACCATTTCCTCTGCCTTTGGTTTCAAAAACGACATCAACTGCTCGAAATTGACTTCTTGATTATTTTCCAATTCGGCCAATGCCAATCTCCCAATTTGATCGTACCATCCACTTTCGTATAATTGTAACTTTAACTGTTTGTTGATTTTATCGTAATTTCCTGACGATATGAGATGATCTTGAATTTTCAGCTTGATTTGCTCGAGTTCCTGATCGGTGGTCATTGCTCTGTTTATTTGTTTGTTTGTGTGGCTGTTTAAATTATCCGATTTGGGGTCTGTTTGTCGTCCGTATTTGTTTATTTGTTTGTGTCTTTGTGGATCCAAACTTGTTGTATGATGTAAAATGGGCAAATGTGAAGCGGCTGGTGCTCAATGTTCAGTATGAGATTTCTATGTCAATTTTCAGTTAATGGAAGGTACTGCATATAGTGCGAATACCATAAGTACTGAAGATGGTTGTAGATTGGGTATATGCATTGGGGTATGATGGGGTATATGTGTAAGGGTATATGAGGGAGTATATCGAGGGGGGGTGAATATCAACGGTGGATATATAGATACATGGTCGTAATACTATGTATGATTGTATGTGATGCCAGTGTGGAATGGTCTGACATCTCGTCTCGAAGACAGGGCTGGTCAGACTACAGACTAGAATAAACCAGCTGGTAATACTATTAAATAGAGATGTATGTAGATTCAACGTGATCGCTAAGAGATTGTGGTTGGTAATTCAATGTAATAACTATAAGAGTGTGTGGTTGGTATTTCTATGTATTAACTATAAGAGTATGTGGTTGGTAATTCAATGTGATAACTAAGAGAGTATGGTTGGTCAATCGAGCTACAGGAAATCTCTCTAATCCAGTATCTTTTATAGCATTGTAAGATATATCTTGTCTTCCTGATACCTGAGGGCCTTCAGGTCTTTGTACTCAATCCTCTTTCTTGTCTTCATCTCACTGACCTTGAATCTCTTCAATTGGCTGCTAAAATTATACATTAGAGACTATTACAGTTACGTAGCAAGTGTTTCTTGTCTTTCCCCACAAATACTAATTACTTTCCTTGTTTATATATCTATTTTTGGATGCTACATTCAATTACGACTGCCAGTCCATTATCCTTTCAGCTAAATGCTGCATTCGAAAAAATTGCCGTGCCTTGGCTATCTCCGTTTTCCATGTTAATGCCGTGCAGATGCAATTGAAGGCTTTTAAGGGGTGTATGGACTAAAATAAAAAGATTAGCAATATGAATCTTGCATATACGGTGTTGATCTCCTGCACCGAATCGAAGCTTCTAAAAATAAAAATGGCTGCGAAAAACCAATAGCTTTGGAGAACCTGATGTTCTACAGCCTCTCACATTCTAAAGCGGTATATAGCTCCGTCTTTTACTAATAGCAAAAAACTATAAATTCAGGTAAAGATCCCAATCGTTTAATCGTTATTCAACAACTTTATTCAACAACTCTACTCAATATGAAATTTGCAACCATTATTATTTGTGCTCTCGGATTAGTCGCTAGTAGCCCAGTGATTCATAGTAAAAGAGATGGAGCTTATTACTTGGAAATTGAGGCTGAAAATGAAGCTATTGATGGATTGACTATTGATGGTGAAAACGAAACCTTTACTGCCGGTGAAGAGAAAAAGCTTTTCGAAATCAAAGATGGTTATATTACCGACGGAGATTCTTGTTTCTTGGGTGGTTTCTACGCTATTGTTGGCTGTCGTGGAAGCTCAGAAGATACTGACCTTATCACTGTTGACGAAAATGATTATTTTTACCTTAATGGGGGAACCGAAGGTTTTGCCATCTGTGGAGATGATAAAAGATTACAATACTATGCTGGAGATATCCCTGAAGGATGTGATTCTTGCAAGGTTAAGGTCGTCAGTGAACAGACTTTTTCCATTCTCTAAACTCTGTTATTTTGTAATAACTAGTTGTGCCGTTTGTTTTGTAGTTAATGAAAATATTTAAAAGAAACTGTAGAATGAATAGACTCTGTGGATACTGACAAACATCATACGACTTGCAAGCAAAAGGCGTTTGGAACAGGTTTCTATTTCATATCCATATATACAATATTCTTACATCTGAACTTATCAATTAACTGCATCAACTGTATCACCACCTATGATCATCAGCAAATCTTCCTTCCTTATATATATATTCAGGCACTCCCCCCATATCAATACAGAATCTGGTAGAGAAATCCGTGTTGAATATCTTGACTTACTCTGGACTTTCTGGAGGTATTGCCGCCTTAATTTCTAAAACAAAGACTTCCAAGAATGTAAGTTTCAAGAATGAAAGATCGATAAAGCAGCCTTCGAGCTTCAAGATGAGTGGTTACGGGAAATACACAGAAATTGAATTGTTCCAAGGTGTCAGATACGTCTTTGCCGTATCCAAGTAGCCGCTTATACAGTGTTATCACCTGTAAATTTCATTTTTACCCAAATTACGGGATAAAAGGTGGGTTGAAGTCTACAACGTAACGTTGTCTTTTTCCAGGAATTGAGCCATCTTCTGTGATATTCTAAGATATGTGCCGGACACATGAAAATCGAAGCGATTACAACACGACAAACACAACCTGTTGAAGGTGGTGGTGATTTATGTCGAAAATGGGTTAAGCGCACTGTTGTCTGTTTAAATCAGGATTCAAATTATTTAAGAAGTTAGGGGTTTAATAGGAAAACAAGAGAATGTATAATGAAGCAATTGGAAAGAATAATGGTTAGGCAGAGTAATTGAATAGAGTAATGGTTAGACAGAGTATTCTCCTGGTGTAAAGCTTTGTTGCACGACATTTCTATTCTGCGACATTATAATTAATACTAATAACTTCACTATCTCTTCCTGCTACAGAAAGTAACAGCCTCCCAGTAATTCTAATTATTGTAGAAAACATAACCTCTGTACATATATATGGGATGATATAGTCACGTGACAGAACAATTTTACCGTTGCTCTCTCTACCTCTCTCCCTCTCTCCCTCTCTCTCTTTTTCCTAATTGGTGAAATTTGCATGAAACTAAATCAATCAAATTATTTAAATCATTTAAAACCCATATTCCAACTTGTCAACCGACCCTATTCAATGAAGCCATCTCCATATAAAGCATCCCTCAAATCGGTTGAACACCTTGACCAAGGCAAATGGATCCAAACCCGGAAAATAAATTACACCGACCCCACGGGCCAGGACAGGGTCTGGGAAATGGCCGTGAGAACTACCAGAACTGAAACCACCAATACCGATGCCGTCTCGATTTTTGCCAGATTGAAGTATCCTAATAAACCAGATGAAATTGTGCTTACAAAACAATTTAGACCTCCTGTTGGGAATGTGATAATCGAAATGCCAGCCGGATTAATTGACCCTAAAGAGTCTATACAACTGACGGCTGAAAGAGAACTCATTGAGGAAACTGGCTACCATGGTAAAATGGTTAATCTGTCGATCGATAAGGCTCAATTGTACAGTGATCCGGGATTGACTAACGCTAATATGGCCCTTGCAACTGTTGAAGTCGATATGACGGCCCTGGAGAATCAGAATCCAAAACCTGAGCTCGAAGATGGTGAATTCATTGAAACTTTCAGTTTACCGTTAGCCAATTTAATGGATGATTTGATTGGCTTGTGTGCAAAAGAGGGCTGTTATATCGATGCAAGATTGTACCATTTTGCCATGGGTTTGAAACTCGCAAGAGAGACGTTAGCTTAAGACAGTGTATAGAAATAGGAGAAACATACGAACTCATGTGGGTGGTATCTTTGATACATCAGCCACAGGATATCCCAATATTATATACAGGATGCATAACTCCGATTGACTTCGTGCAGGTGATATCTCTAGAGAAAGTCAAACGTGATTGATCAACAGGGCGTCAAGTGGTCCAAAAGGTTTCAATATACTATATATACGAGTACTATACGCCTCCCCCTCCCCAAACTTCATACCTATGAGATAACCCTGTAAAAATACGTCCCTTCTCTGCTTCTTTTTCGACCACAGTTTAGTTTCGGTCTCATTCAGTCTCACTCGGTCTCACTCGGTCTATCACTCAATTCCCAATCTCCACACTCACATAATGTCAGATATTTGCAACTTTTGTCTCGGAGGAACCTCCGATATTCCCCCTTTTGGAAATATCAACGACGCCCAAGACCTCTTACATCCGTGTGGAACTTGTTCGCTTGTGACCCACAGGAAGTGTCTTCTTGACTGGTTTAATGCCCTTCCATCTGATAAATTTCACATTCACGATCCAAATGATTTGACCCGGATGATGAGAAACGCCGAAACGGGCGCCAATCTCGAGTTGGGTACCGAGAGTGGATCTGTCCAGTTTGCCGTGTCGTCTGACCAGGTGGCCAATTGGATTTCCGGGATGATGGGAACTAATGTAACGAGTCCCACGTCTGGTGAGCCTGCCACCACCACTACTGGTGCTAGTGCTGGAGCTACTGGTGGTTCCACTGGGTCTAACGCCATTATTGTCGTTCCTTGTCCCCAGTGCAAAGCAGATATCGTTTTCGGCATGAAAAGATCCCCATTCCTCGCCTTTAACACCGGAATAAGGACCGTGTTGTCTAGAGGGCTTCAGTATACGGGTCTCCTTTTGGGAGTTACTTCTGCCGTTTCGGGAGTGGTATCCATGGGGTTTATTGGTCTCACCTCCTGTGGCTTAAACATGATGAATGCCATCATTCCACAACCTTTACTTGTTACTCTATTCACAAAAACACAAAATGTTTTGTCTTCTGCAAGTATGGATGATTGGGAATCGGCATTATCAAGGGGAATTCTTGACCCATTCAAATTCTCGAGGGTTCCAACCCTTCCAATCATGTTATATCGTATGAGACAACTGAGTTTTCTTCTGGTAATCAACAGTTACAAAGGATCGGGAATAAGTAATTGGTTCACTGAATTGATGATCAATGGGTATATTTCGTCTTTGGGGAACCATAAACTTGCCAGATTGTTATACAGAAATGTTTCTTCGTCTCTCACCAACATGTTAAGGAGTCCTTCTTCTTTCATGAAACACATAAATATCTTTAAAGGGGTGAATTTCTGGGATCCAAGGAACATGATATCGTTGATGATCCCGGTAAGAATTTTTTATGATTTATTGTTTGGATTGACGTTGAATCAATTACACTTCGATATTACCATGAAGGTTAGACCAAGAACTGTTGCAAATAATCTTTCCGAACCCGATTTTGATAAATTTGAAGTTTTGTCGAATAAGGTCTCGGATATTTCAAAAATTTTACAACTGTATGAAAATTCTTCACAAACGTCAGATGGTGATTTTGTAACTTGGGTCCAGAATAAAATCAAGTTGGTTAAAAGGATCTTTAAGGATAAACTAGTTTTCAAATTTTTGAAATTGAAATTGGTTTTACATATTCTTAAATTGAAAGCGTGCTTGCAACATGATTATTCCGAAACTGTATCCTACAAATCTTTCACTATAAGATGTATTACCACCATTCTATGGCCATTCGTATCATCCAAATTGGGATTTTTGGTATATCCTATTTTATCCAAATATACCCCTTCTAATATTCCAAAAGAAAATGTCATGTTGTTGGGTAATTTGATCTCTATGATGTTGGTGGTCTTGGCGAAAGATTTAACAAATGTATTCCTTGCCAGTAAAAAGGTGGATCAATTGGCAAACCTTGAATTATTAAATATTGAAGCGATCAAATCTGATATAACTGGAGCTGCCTTATCCAGTACTAATATTCCTGCAAATGATATCGGTACGTCTGGAGATTTTGAATTTTCTTTCTCTACGACTTCAATCCCTGGTGGTTATGAATGATTCGATGTAAGAGGTAATTTATGTTAACAATGATTGCACATAGAGCTGGATAGGTAATAAAAAAGTAAAGGTAATAAAAAAGTAAAGGTTATTATTGTACATTTTCAAAATACATACTGATTACAAATGTTAATGTTCTGAATTATTCATCATCATAGTCTTCATCTTCCTCTATTTTTCTCATAGGTGGTTCTACTGGTTCTTTATTGGTGTCATCATTTTCTTCGTCGTCTTCTTTTTCCTTATTTTCGTCTTTATCTTCAGCTGGGGCTGAATTTGATGGGGTTGGTTGTTGAGTGGTGGGGCCAGTAGGGGTTTCTGCTTGGGCAGAAGGGGTAGCAGCTTGTTGCTCTTGCTCTTGCTCTTGTGCTAATGCCGTGGCAGGTGCCGGTGCCGGTGCTGATGGTAGTTCTCCTGTAGTCAGGGCTGAGGTGTCCTGTTGTGGAGCCGGGGCCGGAGCTTGTGGGACTTCTGGAGCTTGTGGAGCAGACACTGGTGCTGGTGCTGATGCTGGAGATTGTTCTACTGGGGCCGGGGCCGGAGCTTGAGCTTCAACTGGAGCTTGGGCCTCTGCTGGGGTGGCTGTGGCTGTTGGTTGTTGAGCTCCAGCCGCTTGTTCGGCTACCGGTATTGGTACAGCTTGTGGTGCTGGAGGTTGAGTTGGTGGTTGTGAGACAGCAGCTGGTGCTGCAGGTGCTGGAATTGGGGCAGGTGCTGCAGCGTCCTGAACTTGTGGGGCAGCAGGAGTTGCTGAAGCCGATTGAGCAGCAGAAGAAATTTGCGAAGCTTGAGCTTGTGGAATAGCTTGTGGGGTTGGTGTATGTTCAGCTTGATGGACAGGCTCAGCACGTTGAGATTCCACAGATCTTGGAGCTTCAGAAGATTGATGAACTGGTTCCCTGGAGACAGCAGTTGCAGCATTCATTAAAGTGTTCAAAGAATTTTCTGAGCTAATTTGTGGTCTTGAAGTTACTGGGGTGGAAGAAGCCGATTTTTTCTTTTTGATTTTAGATTTATCCTTCTTATCATCTAAATCATGTTTCATTGGAGCTTGATGAGGCAAAGAAGTTGGGTTAGGTCTATCTTCTGTCTTGACAGAAGGAAGACTTTGAATTGGTGGTGGAGGTAAAGAACCAGAACCAGAACCTGCACCATTTGGTAATTGATGATATTGTGGTTGAGGTTGTAATTGATGAGGAGGTTGCTGTTGAGAATGTTGTTGAGGATTAACCAATTGAGGTGGAGGAGGTGGTGGACCACCGTTTTGAAGACCTCCCAATTGCTGATAACCAGCAGGAGGTTGAGGACCACCTTGGTGACTTTCATGACCTTGAGGAGGTTGAGTACTTTCCAATACTACATTTTGAGGTAACCTTGGCTGTTGACTAACAGGAGGAGGTTGAGGAGGATGGGTATTACCTTCTTGTTGATATTGAATCAATTGATCTAATCTTGCCTTGATGTGAGGATTACCAGGATCTAATCTTTCCGCTTGACGATAAGCATCAAGAGCATCAGAAATTTGATTATTACAAGTTTCATATAAAGTACCCAAATCATACCAAACTTCTGAAATGTAAGGATTTAATCTTATGGCTCTGGTGTAAGCATCTAAAGCATCTCTATACTGACTGATTTGATAATATAATACACCTATACTACACCAGAAAGTAGGGTTTCTACTATCTCTATTAACGGCTTGTTGGAAGGCCTCATAAGCTGCATTGAAATCACCTCTAATCATATGAACCCTACCAAGATAATACCAAGAATGAGCATCAGCGGGATCAATCTCCAAAGATTGGGTTAAATATTTTAAGGCAATAGTTAAATCTTGTTGAAATCCATTTTGTTCAGTTGATCCATTATTAGAACCAGCGACTGAAGTACTAGTATCAGCTTGAGAGTAAAGACAACCAAGTTGCTGTAATACTTTAGCATGTTGAGGATTAACTGCCAATACTCTTTCATAAGCATCTTTAGCACCATTCCAATCCTTTTGTTGTTCCAAAACCAGACCTATCTGAAACCAAACATCTGGTTGAGTTAAAGGATGAGGAGGATTGGCCAAGATATATTGGAAACACTCCAAAGCATTTTGTAATTTCCCCTGATGTTTATAAATAATTCCCAATCTGAAATAAATTTCATTCGATTTATCAAAGTTAGGATCAAGTTCTAGTACTCTAACGAACGCCTCTTCAGCATATTCCAACGACCCGTATCTATCGTACAAAATCCCGATTCCATGCCATAACTTAGGAACGTTAGGATTTTCAAGATAATAAAGAGCTCTTTGGTACGCAGCATAAGCTCTTTGTAAGTCATCCAACATAAGGTAACAGTGGCCCAAAAGCCCCCAAGTTTCACCGTTTTCCGGAGAATAATTAAGTGCCTGCTCATACAACTCAGCCGCCTTGAAAAATACATCTTTAGACCGGTAAATATTGGCCAATTTAATAAGAACATCCGGGTTATTTGGGCTATGTCTTAAAGCCGAATCATAGGAAGAAAGCGCCTTCTCCAAATCGCCCAAACTCTCGGCAAGCGATCCAATGGCCAACCAAGTAGTGGCGGTGGTATCGCTGAGAGTTGAAGCGGCATTTTGTTCATGGATTTGCGTTTGCGGCAGCTGAAGAATCCCATTTTTACCATGTTCATGTCCAATAGACATTTGTACTGGTAAGCTCATTTTGGGAACGTAATATTTGCTTGTTCAAAAACCTTATTTCACTAGAAATTGACGATAATCACAACAACGAATATAATATAATACAATTCTTGATGTCCAGTATGTATCACTTGACAAGTAAAGATGTTTGGAAAAAAACTGCGAAGTGGAACTGTTAAATTTGGAGTCAACGCGGGAACGAATTGTGATGGAAAAAAAAAAAAAAAAGTATAAAATAATTAGTCGATCGGTGGGCAACAATAACCATTGACGTTAATCATGCAACAGGAAGTATAGGAGGCGTAGGATAGATATCGGGATGGATGATAGTGTTGTATGTGTGGATGTAAGAGCCCTGGAGTTTGGAAGAGTGTGTGGTTTGTGTATATATTAGAAGAGAAATGATAGGGTTATCTAGATGATGATTTCGGAAGGGTACGATGCAAGGATAGTTATTTTGTCGGGTTTTTCTTTCTTTTGGCAGAATACGCAACTTGTGCATTTGTACATTTATTTCTGCACCCCCTATCGATATTCACCCCCTCCCCTCGCGCTTGTCGCAGTTGCAGTGGCAGTTGCAGTTGCAGGCAGGCTGCAGCACAACCTGCAGCTTTAGATCCTGCACCTAGTGGCGCCTAATAAGGTTAAGTCTATATAAAGATACTGACAATGTGGGTAATGTATGATTGCGATTTCATCTCGCTAATTGTGGAACTCTGGATACCTATACCAGGGGAAACTCCAAGGATGGTGTGTCTTATCTCCTCATAGCCAAGATCAAAAATTGATTACGTGTGGTGGATTTCTTATCTATACCGCAGCGGAATATCTGCCAAACATGTTAGGGTTTTGGGCCCAGTCTTGTATCAACAAAATCCTTCAATAATGCCATGTCATAACATTAATGGCTGTAAGACTTTTGATTTCTCGGAGCCTCGACCTTCCAAAAAGCTCCGGATATCGTGGTGATACAGTGATCGGGATACGTCCGGTTAATATCCATGATTATATCAATTCATCCTTACATAGCCATATACACATTATATATGTTATAGACAGTTCTCTAGTGTAGCATCTTTGTCTCCTTGAACGACTTATTAAACCCAAGAAGCTCGTTTATATCCTTGGTCCAGTCATTTTCCGATCTTGCCATACACCAAATATGATTGTCGTAATCAACTTGCTTTCTGATATGGATCTCACCCCCATTTTTCAAACTATCCAATTCGATCCCGTCAATACTTAAGTTGACAGAAGCATTCCGACTTTTTTCATTCAATTTGACCATTATATCAGATGTCGAGGGGAGAATAAGCGGCCGGAAAGATAAACTTCTGGGACAAATTGGAGTAAGTAACAAGGCTTTGATATTCGGGTGAACAATAGATCCTCCACTAGAAAGTGAATATGCCGTGGACCCCGTGGGTGTACTAATGATTATACCATCAGCTTTCGTCGTGGTGAGGAATTCATCGTCAACATATATATCAAGCGAAATCAAATTAGGATTACTACCTCTATGGAGAGTTATTTCATTCATGGCATGGACCATTCTTTGGGGCATTTCCCGATTCAGATTAAGCAAGTGACACTCCAATCGGGATCTTTGTAATACTTTAACTTCGTTTCGGAACATATCATCTATTATCTCTTTATATGTGCTAATGTTGTATGGTAATAAGAAACCAAGAGTTCCCATTGAAAAACTCAATATTGGGGGTACATCGAAATTTGAAAATTGGGAAACCGCCCGTAGAATCGTCCCGTCTCCTCCTATCGTCATCAACACATCGGTCTTGAACCTTATATCCTTGATTCCTCCGGTATATAATTTGACCCCATCATTTAGATTGACTCCATTATTACTCACTTCATGTTTAAGCTCATCGATGGTCTCTTCGGTCAAAATGATGTTTGCATGCCTGTGATTGGTCGAGATGTAGTTGATGATGTCGACCATGGCATCCCTTACTTTGGGGTTCCAGGGCTTTTTGGTGATGAATATATTTCTCGGTTTACCATTGTTGGGCCAGTTAATTTTATGTAGCTTTTGAGCGAGTGTGTATTTGGGGACACATCTGTCGCTTAGATTTTGACAGGTACTTATTTGGAAGTTCTTGGCTTTGTGGACATGTCGTATGAGACTTGGAAATGTCCTGGTGGTGGCAAAAACCTTTAATGGCCGGTTTATTGCAAAAAGTGACATGAAAAATTTAGATTAGATGCGACATCGTCTCATCTTATGCGACATTATAAATCTTTGCGACATCCGATATCGGTGGAGATGCATGCGTCTGGTGATCCAAAGATAGAACAATGGCAGAGTCGAAGGCCAGAGTCGAAGGCCAGGGTCAGTTGTTGTCGACTGTCGTCAATTAAGCACTCATACAGTTATTTATTAGTTATACAGTCCAGCCGATAAACAGCTTACTCCTTATTTAATTGATCAATTTCCTTCATTTCTTCATCAGAAAGTTCAGGTACTACGGGAATTGAAGGTTCCAAAACACTGGCGGCAGCATCAGCTGCTTGATCAGCTTTTTTCTTATTTATATCAATATTACGTTCTCCGTTATCCTTTTCATCATCATCATAAAACTCGTTATCCGCCACAATGGCTTCATCACGAGCTTGTTGTGAACCACCTTTAGTATCTAAGGCCTCAGATGTATCTTCATCAACATCACCGAGATCCTCAGCGTCTCTTGGAACTTGTTGCATTTGAACCGAAGGTGCATGTTTGGTATTTTCCAAATTTGAAATGATATTGGTCAATATCTTGTTTAAAAACTCGGGAGAATTGGCATTATACATGTTCAGGGGTCTAACATCTAATTTATAATCCGGACCATAATATTCATAATATTCATTATAAGGTAATTCCGAAGGTAATACTTCATTATTCAATAATCCACATTCAAAAGCCCATGTTCTGGCGACATTTCTCATGGTATAACCTCCTCCTCCGAGGACCATTAATGGCACACCAAAGGATTTCATATGATTAACACAATTTGCATGACCCGACATTGATAAATTGAAACATCCTAATCTATCACCACTTAAAGAGTCACCTCCACATTGTAATACAACAGCTGAAGGCTGGTACCATTCCATAATTTTGCCAATAATAGGTTCGAAAATCGATTTGAAAGTAGCATCATCAATTCCATCTCTCAATGGAACATTAACTGCATGATGTTTCCCTTTACCTACACCAATATCTCTTAATTCACCAGTTCCGGGGAAAAATTCACCATACTTATGGAACGAACACGTCATAACTCTGTCGGTGGTATAAAAAGCTTCCTCCACAGCATCACCATGATGGACATCGATATCGACATATAACACTCTTGGATGATACCTTAACAACTCAATTATCCCCAATACAATATCATTAAGATAGCAGAACCCAGAAGCTTCAGATTTCTTGGCATGATGTAATCCACCAGCATAATTAACAGCAATATCACATTTCCCTCTATTCAATCTAGCAGCACCTTCCATTGATCCACCGCCAGAAATCCCACAATATTCAAATAATCCATCAAAAACTGGACAATCGTCACCGACATTGAATTTAATTTGCTCCTTGGCAAAAAGGTCCAAATTATCGGGTGATACTCTACTTAAGAAATCGATATATTCGTCGGTGTGAAACTGACACATTTCTTGTTTGGTGGCTGGTTTGGCCCTGTAAATTTCCATTTTTTTGTATAACCCATAATTCATAATCAACGAATGAGCCATTCTGACTCTGTGAGGTTTCATTGGGTGTCCGGCCCCGTAGGCATAGTTACCTACATCGGCATCGTAGAAATACGCTACTCGTTTTTTCTGGGTCTTGTCGACTTTTAATTCGTCAAATGGGAGCTGAACGAACATCTATTGAGTTATGGAGAAAAGATGAGAGCGAGAAAATATTTGACAACTTGAGGATGTTTTTGAGGCCCCGACACCAGATAATTAATTGGTTACCTACATACCTTGGGCGTTAATTATATATCGCCTCTCATATTATCTCTATAGGCTTGTAATTGTCTATTCAACAGCTCCTGTAGTCTTACATTGTGACAAAATTCATCATATACCTCTTCATTGACAGCAAAATTAAGTCCATTACCGCTGCCGTTGATTGATTTACTATAATATTGTAAAGGAAGTAGCCAATATAACCAGTGATGTCCCATAACTTGTTTCCAATTATTATATGGCCCTAAATTGAAGAAATTCTCTTTTTTCTTTTTATCAGTGAATTCATACTGGAACTTCCCGTCATCGTCAAATACTTGGAATTCAAGGGTGGTGGTGTTTTTAATCACTAGCCACAGCAGGAAACATGCAAATACCCCAACAGCGATAAAGAAAACTGCCGCAAGAATAAAAAGAAATACCAAACTCAACAGAAGGTAATTCTCTTCATAACTTTGTGATTTGAAGAAATCAAACAATATGGCCCCCAGAGATATAAAACAATACCCACTAAATAACGCTATATACGCCAAATTTTGGATGAAAAACTTTTGGTTTCTATGCCCAATACATGTAGCAAACCACGGACAATGATGGTCCATACGCAATATACATTTGTTGCAAGATGAACAGTGATGACATCTATCAGGTTTCCATACTTTACATTTGAGACAATATCTGTACGGTGAAACTCCAGGTTTCGTTATATGGAAGAAAATGTAGTCCGTGGGAGGCGTATCTTTATAGTCCAAAAGCGGTGCTTCTGTTGACACGATATCGTCCCCATCTTCGGTGATGTCGTTATCGTTGTTATCGTTGTTATCGTTGTCGTTGTCACCGCCTGTCACGTTGCCGGTATTTCTGGCACCGGCTCCTCTTAACAGGTCAATATTTCTGATTTTCAACTCAGCAAAATCCAAGGGACTTCCACCGCCCTCTATAACCACCATGGCATACGTATAAATACTCAATGAATAAAGTACAATACCGCCGAAAGCCACGGCAAAACTGAGACGATGGTACCCTAGAATGGTGTAAAGTTGCCGGTAACAAACCTCCCAAATCAAAGCATATATGGACCATGTTAGCACACCGGAACAGAATAATTTCGGGAACAATGACGATAGTTTGCCACACAAAATTTGGCATAAATTCCACCACTGGATATTCATCAACATCACTTTTGGTTGAGATACGAGCATGTTGATAAACTGGCTGCAATTTGCGACACTTTTTGAGGCTGCAAAAAATGAGACGGTCTGGTGTAATCTGTCTGATCTTTGGAATCACTTTAATCTTTAAAGAGATTGATACTGGTGTAAAAATTTACTGTACATCGTATGTATCTAGATAATTGCTTGCTGTTGAAGCTATAAAGACAGTGACGATGGCATCTGGAAGCTACCCAGAATACCAAATATTAGGCATGTAAAAGAATATGTGAAATAAAGAAATATAAGAAATGAAGCTTACTAATAGTATATTCACGTCACCGATAAATAACTACTTAATTTGATGGTAAGGCACTATTGGGTTGTCTTTCGTTAGTTACTCTATTAAATGCTTGTAAAACTAACTTCTTACACTAACTACTCCTTTTTCTTCACGTCGATTTTCTTAGACCTAACACCCACTAATGCCTCATATCCAATCCCAAAAAAGACACAACCCACTCCCAAAATCTGCTGGATATTCAACAGATGACCAAACAAAACCACGCTCAGCACCATACTCAACATTTTTCTCGTCACTGTGGCAGTAGTCAATACAATCGAATCGAACTGTTCAAGAATAATAAATACAAAGATTTGACCAATTGACCCACAAGCAGCGAACAGTAATATATCGATAATAGCTTGAGGATATCTGTTCACAAAAGATAAAGTATAAAGCAACTCATCATGGTTAAATATAAGAGTATATAAGAGAGTAAGTATGAGCATAAATCCATTCAACACACACATTAATGTGCTACCATCAACTTTATATTTTGTCCCAAGCGACTTCTGTTGTTTAAAAAGCTGATCCTGTGTGGAGTTGGTCAATCCGTCAAGTAACATCAGGCCAAATAACTGACCCATCCCAATTATTGTTTGGCCATCATTAATGGTTTTAGAAGATTTCTTAGTGGTGTTACCAAGAGTGAATATCACCACTCCCCCAGTCACCGAAAGTGCAACTATGTATTTAAATAGCGGGAACCTCGTTCTGTAAAACACAAAATGAACCGTCATAACGGGGATCAATTTACACGATTTTGACAAAAGATAAACCAAATAATCGACATGGGTCAATGATTTATATCCAATTGGAGCAGCTAAGCTTGATGTCAAAGAAATAAGCAAAAAGTTCTTGAAATACATTTGTGAAATTTCCAGATTGTTCTTTGTGAATATATCAAAAGGACTTTTTTGTTTGGAAATTTGACAATGGATATATGATACAATAATTGCAAATAACGATTGTACCATATTCACCACTAACGGGGCCTTGAAAAACTCAATTTTTTCGGGGTTTTCGGTGGATATATAAGGCTTTGTGTTTATCTTCTCCTGGAGTATAGACCATGTTATAAATGACCCGTAAAGACCAAAAACACATGTTATAAGTGTGGTAAAGTTCCTCATAACGCACTGAATTTTTCAGACAGGTTTAAATTATTTTCGTAGACAGAGCGACATTTGGTGAATCATTTTCAGAGCCCTGGGACTGAGGGTTTGAAGGTATACTATATTCCACGTTCCAGTCATTTCAGAGAATTGGCATTCTTGTGTATTGAATGGCTGTGCTGTTAAGAATATATCCAAGTCTGGGATGTTTTACAGTATTTCTAGGTGAAAACTGATTGTCCTTCGTGGCTGCAAATGGTCGATCATTTTATGTTTTTGGCATGCAACATTGTCTATAGGAGATCAGCTCATTTCAAATAATTTACTTGTGTTATTGTGTACTTCACTTTCAAATTTTCAAACCCATACACTTATGTAGTTGGGCTATTGTGTATTTGTGAATGTTCCTTTGAAGAGTGCATAATCTCCTGCATATCAAAGTCCTGCTCTCACTATCGTTCTGTTATGCGTAGGTCTATTTTCTGATATGCCCAGTCTAATTTTTGATATGCGGCTTTGTATGCAGAAATGGCTGCAAATTTAGGAAGCTCTAATCTACTAAAATACCTTCCATGACCTTCGATTCCTGCAAGTTTATGCAAGTCTATGTATACCTATGCGATCTCATGCAACTTTAGATCAGTTTAGGAAACTATAGATCATTTCATTTTAGGAAAGTACTAGCTATATAAAGAGCCGATTTTTCCCTTTGTCTACTTTTCCAAATTTTTTGAAAACCCATAGTAAATTTACTAGCGTTTTCAAAATTCAAATATCTAGACAACGATCGTTTCAAATTTTTTAAAATGTCTTCGACTGCTACTGTCAAGTGTTCTAACAAGATCCCTGCTATTTCTGCTTTCCTAGACAAAATTTCGGCTATCGTTGCTGCCAGGGAAAGATCCAAAAATCCTGTTTGTGGTAACATACTTGATCAGGATTTAGCTACTCCATTTTACTTGGAAATGTTCAAGGACCCACTTGCCAATTGCCCTGTTGAGAATTTGGCTACTCCATTCTTCTTTAAGATGTTTAAAGTCAAAAAAGGACCCCTTCCTGAAATCGACTTACGCTCTCCATTCTTCTTTGATATGTTCAAGGAATCTAAGGTTAAAACTGCTAAGGACTTAGATTCTTTCAACCAATTCTTCTGGAAAATGCTTTACACTCATTTGGAAGCTAATGGAATCGAAGATATTGATATTCGCTCTCAAGAATTCATTAAGATGGTCAATGAAGTTGAACAACAAATTGCTATGTTAAATTTGGATTTACGCTCTCCTTTCTTCTACAGTTTGCTTGGAACCCAAACTGTGAAAAGCTCTGGTTCTGATGATGAAATTGACTTGAGATCTCCACTTTACTATGAAATGTTTGGAACCATTTCTAGAAAAAGTGATACAAAATATGAATTAGACGCTGAGGAATTCAGAGCCTCAAATTCGGAATATTGGCCAGAAATTGTCGATTCTTCATCTCTTGGTGCTTTACTTGGTTTGGCTTCAAGAAAAGTTGAAGATCTTAAATTTTTCAAGCCTGCTGCTGAATCTAAACTTATCTTGTCTGACAAACAAGTTAAGAGTTTAGTTACTGTAGTCTATGGGGAAAATGAAATCAAATCGGCTGGCGACAAAATTGAACGGTACTTTGACTCTCTTGGTTACAAAATGTCAAAATCAGCTGATGTTTCTGGCTTATTATGTATATATCTTGGTTCTGCTAAATGTAGAAATGCTAACGCTAGAACCTCAACTAATCCTGTCGCTGATGTAACTAAGATTGATATTGACAACTTGGAAAATCATCAATCTGAAACTGAACCAATTGTTGATTGGTTGAAACTTAATAATTGGGAGAGCTCAATTGAATTGATCAAACCACTCAAACCAAAAAGACAACCACCAAAGTCTAGTAAAAAGCAAGGAAGATACGTCTGGAAAGAAAAATCAAGATACACCAGAAAATCTAAGCAAACCAAACCCAAATCTGGAAACTCATCTAGATACTAAAACAATCTGCATCTCTTAAGAAAACTTAAACCCCCAAAAAACAAACATTGTTGCATCTCTAGAAATCATAAAACCCAAAAAAAGCATATTCTATAGTAAATAAACATTCTCTTGAATTTGACAGTAAAACAGAAAAATCATAGTACTAGCAACTTTCTTCTAAACGTGCAGATAAAGTGTAATTTCCCCAAAAGAAATTCCTCTGTCAAACCAGACTATCGAATTGCTAAGGAAACCATATAGAATAACTGAACGTGTAATTGAACATAATCAAGAGTGTAATATACAGACTACATGGCAGATAATATTAACTATGGGACTGAAAGACTAATTTTGACGACCAAAGATTCCGAAAAACCCAGACTTTTTCGGTTCACTTGATTCACTAGTTTGAGGTGGCTCTACACTGCCGGCCTTTGAACTACTACTAGTATAATTGATATAATTGAAAGCCACATCGAACAATACCGGTTTACTCAAAAGTGGTTTAATGGTTGGATTTTGACCCAAATTCAACAGATTGAGATTGCCAGGAAATTGGTTCATTTTTTCGGATACACAATCATATGGATTCTGATTAAGTTCAAAAGAAAATTGTGCCAAGATTTGAGTCTTAAGGAACTCTTTGTTAATTTGTGATTTAAATTGGGAAAGTTGTTGATTATTGGTGATGTTATATGGGAAATCTTCAACTTTAAATACCAAATCAGCTTGTTTAATAGTATACAAAACCTTCAAACTTTCAGGGTATTTTTCATTTAATAAAAGTGATTCAGATAATCTAACCAATTGATGATGTTTAAAGTACTGATTCATGACTTCTAAACTATCAATTAAATCATCGTCATTATAGACCCCGGGTAATTCTTTTATTTCGTCAATAATCGAACCGATTGAAGAGTACATTCTTGTGATATCTTTATTGACCACTAACTTCTTGGCTTTTGAAGCAGATTTGGCCGATTCAATTAAATCTTGGATAACAATTGTGTCTCTTTTGATTCTTGTGAATAATAAATTGTAATTAATAAAAGTTGATAAAATGGCTCTATTTTGAATCTTATCTTGATCATCTTCATCTTGATTTTTCGATAAATCATTTTGATGTAATTCCAAAACTTTATTCCATTCACTAATAACGTGATCAAATGGTTCGGCCGTTATTAATTCTGCGACTTCTGGTTTGATCAAATTCATTATTTTGAAAGCAATTTCATCATTATATAACGTGGCTTCATGACTTCTCCAAGTAATTGAATCGATCAAAGTGACAGATTCTGAAATTTCAGACACGAAACTTTCATCCTTCTGTTTAATTAACTCGACCAAACCTTGTAAATAAGGAAGGGTATTGTAATGACAGCACTTTCTCGAAACAGACTTCAAATCTGATGATAAACCCGATAATTGAGAAATCGATAAACTCAAAGATGGATCAACCAAAGTCTCGAGTAATTCGGTTATAACCGATTTATTAAATTGATCTGAATCTTCATCCTTCTTCTCACTATAGACATATTCTAAAGCACATTTGGCAATTGAAAAGGCATTCAAAGCACTTTCCCATTTCCGTTTATTGATGGCCAAAGAACCTTCATTAAGTGCCGCATATATGTATATATCTATCAAGACCAGGTCATTGTCGTTGCTAGCTATTTGCAATAATTTCTTGGTATTAGCGATACTCTTCTTCAATCTACTGATCATTAAATTCTTATAGGATGACGTGGCTTCATTACTGATTTCCAATTTACTTTTGATTTCTAACGAATAAACCAAATCTCTTTCGGCGATTAAAAGTAATAAAAGCCCGTATTTCTTGTCTTTACCGTAATTTTCCTGGGAAATTTTGCTCTCTTTCGACAGATAATTTTTGGTATCTTTAGTGACAAGATCGAGTTCATGACGCAACCGAATCAATTGCTTGTTCAACCGTTTTCTGTACTTGTGGAAATCGTCCGCCGTTTGAAGGTATGCCCCCATCCGGGCCCCGATGGTGGTAGCTAGTGGTGAATCCATGGTAATTTTTTTCACTGCGAGTTTGTCGATAAAGGTTGAGTTGAAAATTGAGAGTTGAGAATTTATCTTCCAGTGCAGACTGAGGTTGTAGCTGTTTGGTGTTAGGGTCTGTTGTTAGGGTCTGTTGTTTTTGTTACACTGAACAAGCGTATTATACGAGCCATCCAGGTTTTGATTTATCATGGTTTACAACTGTCTCTCTCTGTAGGTTCAACACTATTTAACTGATAATTTGGCTGCAAAAAAACAATACTCACTTTCTTCCCTGCACTCTTAATTCTCATTAGGGTATTGACCACAATTTAATAAACGATTCTGTGAACCACCACTATATTCCTGTCTTTTCTGTCTATTCGACGAACCAGTATATGCCACCGTGATAAATAACCACATGAGGATTTAAAAAGGGTACGAAGATTTAAGGAGGTATAAATTCTACACCAATGCATCCGCTCTCCCAACCTTTTCCACTAAAGAACCTTGTTTTGCACCCAGCTTTTCTCGGATAAAAAAATGAAAGTGAACAAAATACCTATAATATACATTGTTGAATTGAAAAAAGAATGGACGAGTCCGGAGTCGAACCGGAGACCTTTCCCATGCTAAGGGAACGCGCTACCAACTACGCCACACGCCCGTTGTTATTACCAAATTAGTTAATGGGAAAAATAACTTGCGTCTTGCGATGCTCTTAAATTCTTTTTCTACGCGATTTTCCGCACTCAATTTGAAAAATTTTGAGAAGCATCAATTTTGTGCATAGTAAATGGAGAAAATGGCTTGTTGTATTAAAGGATCTCGTGGGTTGAATATATACAAAGAGTTATGAATGCAAAAAAATGGTCCCTAGCAGGATCGAACTGCTGATCTTGGCGTTATTAGCACCACGCCTTAACCAACTGGGCCAAGGGACCTTTTCTTAGTGAAAAGTGGTCGGTGAAACTTTATTTCCGACACTTGCGAAACTAGCGACCACTTTTTTTCTCGGTGGTGCACGACAGGGATCAATTTCGGTGGTGGAAGATCTATATTATAGTAGGTACTCTAATTAGCTATATACACCTATCTTCGTGGTAGGAACCACAGGAATACGGTGGGCTGATCGGCATATTCCGGTGCTTCTATCGTTTTTAGCACATACTCTTGTGCATAGTCCGTAATTTTGGCATAAAAAAGCGGCTGCGACACGACACCCCAGCCGGTAAGAAACCAAAGTCTTATACATTGTAAATTTGTTTTGGAGTTTCAACTCCAGCCGTTTTGAATGTAGCAATTTTTGACTCCAACTTGCAGAAGGAGCCATATCACTCTACTGGATTTTTTAGGTTTTTTCCTGTTACTTTGGGAATGCTTAACAAAAGTCTATTAATTAATAAAATATGAATCTGTGAAATTCACAGGTTTGATAAATTGTGAAGTATATATTTCAATTATTTCTATCGACTACCAAAACTATAATCACCTGATAACCAAGTATTAAGCATCTCCAAAGCTATCTCTGGTTGATCATGAGGAACCATATGCCCAGCATCATACACCTTTAGAAAGGTGAATTGTCCATCACCTCTAACTTCTCCATACTTTTCACCGGAACGAGAAATCCAAGGAACAAATTGGGTTCCAGAGAATACTTCTTGATTTTTGTATTCAATTTTGTTTGAAACTTCGTTATATCCGAGCCAATGGCAAACGAAATCCTTATCGCCAGCGTAATGTAAGACGGGGATACCATAGTCCAAGACTTGAGCAATATATTTCAGGTAAGACTCAGTCCCCTCATTAGTCTTGTCAAATCTTTCCATAACGTCTTTGCTACAAAACTGAAATGTTAAATTTGAAGGAACTCCAATAGTTTCTTTAACGAACTCTGAGTTCATATAATCTGAAATATACTCCATATCATTATAACAAAGGTCATTATTCTCACAAGGTCTTCTCAAATCATAGGGATTCAAATGTTTTTCCCAAAATGGGGCATAACCTTTTTTACAGTAATATGATGCAGGAATGCAAGCAACTAGATTATTTTGCTGTCTACAAAGTGATTCAAAAACAGAACATCTAACCATGTCAGTTTTCATGTCTTCACATTCCTGGTCGGAAAAAATATCAATATCTGTTTCACAAAGCATGCTATAATCGTAAAGTTGCTGATAAGGCATATCAACTGCTCCATTACCAACTAGAACAGAAGCCAATTCAAAGGATCTTTCTGGATGACTAATGATTTCTGCTGCAATACGAGGGACATAATGACCAGCATAAGATTCCCCCGAAATATGGAATTTATTATTCAAGAACTTAGGATTTTTTCTAAAGAATAACTCCAAGAAAACAAAAACATCTTTGGCTGCTTTACCTGAAGTATCAACATCTTCAACTTTAGCATAAGAATAGCCAACACCAACAGGTTGATCCAAAAAGATGATAGAGGCATTGGAATTCCAAGATGAAGGATTGTAGACTGGTTTCAAATCAGAGCCAATGAATGAAGGACCTAATTCAAAAAATAATCCTCCATCTGATGCACAACCTGGTCCACCATTAAGCCATAAGAGGATTGGGTCGTTCTTTGGATCATTTCTACTTTCAAAAAACCAATAAAAGAAATGTTTATCAACATCTCTAACGTCTAAATACCCGGAAAACTGCTCAACAGTATCTAAACCCAAATCTTTAGCCCTCTTTTTAGTCCTTAATTGATAATGTTCATGATCAGGATGGGTGAAAATATCATACTCTTCCGTTGAAACTTCAGGTGGAGGATGGGCGAAAACTGGAGGACGTAAATTCAATCCGTGGTTTTCCAAGACTTCATTGGTTTTCAATTTCTGGAAATAACTTTGTAACTGACTTGGACTAACTTCTTTCAAAAGTTGATCCCAAGCACTTTCCATACCCGGAATCAACTTGTGCTCATTGAATTGCTGCAAAAAATCTGGACTTTCTAAAAACACTGGATGATTATTTTGAAAAGATGTCTGAAGAAAAGATGGGAGGCCAAGACAAAAGCTGGCCAAAGCTAAACCTGTAATATTCTTTGTAAGCTTCATAAACAAAAAAGATTTACTCCAAATAATTACTGTAGATAAGGTGGCACGGCACCAGATAATATTCAGGATCACGTGCGAGGTCATAAAGCTGTCGACTGATATAAACTTATAGTAAAGATGAGCTAACAAAATCAAGACTAATCTCGTTTGAATAGTTCAGTCATCACCTTCTCCCATTTTCACTGCAGCCATCTTTATTTACTCTTACTCGAACTTTTATAAATAGACATTAATTAACACTACGCTATAGAACCAGACTAACTATGTACGGGTTATCCAATACTAGCCTTGCAGCTTTTGCCATGGCTTTCTTTTTGGAAATATCGGTGGCATATGCAAGGGGTTTATCATTGATTTTCAATTCAGCCGAAAACATATGGTCTTCCGTCTCTTGACAATGATATTCTGGGACAAGAGAATAATACTTTGAAAGATACGCATAAAGTCTATTTCTGGCATCATTATCAAATTCCATATCATTGGGAGCTTTTAAAGGTAAGTCTAAGATAGGCTCTGCTGGTTTTTGTTCACGACTTTCGGGTTTTGGACTGATCAGTCGAGCTACAACAGATTGTGCCTTATCAGTGTTTAATCTTAATTGGATATATTTTTCCAATTTATTTTTATCTTTTAAGGCCATCATGGCTGCTCTTAAACCTGCTTCTTTCAAACCTGGAGCGATACCGGTACCTAAAATCTCATCACCCATTAAACATTCAACTTTAAACGGTTTATTGGCCCCATCGCCAGTTTTGATGACTTTATAAATAGGATGAAAGGCTGCGGTACCCACCAAAGAATATAGTTCCAGTTTTGCATCTTTATTAACTTCCTCAGTCTTCTTGATTTCATTATCAAATTCTTCCAATTTACTTAAGAAAAGCTTAAATAACCAATTTTGAATCACACCTGACTCAAGGTTGTTTTCCATAGAGAGAGCACCAACATAAGCTTCAAATATATCGGCAAAGATCTTCTGTTTCCCTTGTCTTAAGATATCATCGTTGATATTAGATTTCAATCGTTTATCAAAACCATATTTAATACTGAATTCGGCAAGCGTTATATTGTTTACTAGAGTAGATCTCATTTTTGACAATTCTCCTTCAGGTGCCGAAGGATATCTTTCGTATAGAATCAAAGTGGCTATATTGTTTAGCACCGAATCTCCCAAAAATTCCAACCGTTCATTATGACTTGAAATAAGTTCCGATTGATATAAGTATGATTTGTTGTTGATGGTAGATTTATGTATGAACACTCTTGCGCTTAAATGGGGGTCCTTTATAGGAGGTAGTTCAGGTATACTTGAATCCGATTCAAAATACTCAACTTCACTCTTTTTCTTGACAATTTCGGGGGAATTTTTATCAGGTAAATGGTGATGAATATTCTCGGTAGGTATTTCAATATCATTGATATCATTATCAAGAATCTTATCAAATATCTCAAGCGTACCCGACTCATAAAGACTTCTCAATTGGGAAGCAAGATGAACCAATTTATTGTTTTTCAAACTGTCATAAGTTATAGTATCCATATTGGATTTGGAGTCAACTAACTGGTTCAATTGGGAGATTGTAGGGGCTTCTTCGATTATGAGTTTGATATTTTTCTGGAGCATCCTAGCACTGTGTTCGAGCTTTTTAATGTCGACAAACCCAAACGAATGGCTGTTGGCAGAAGCTGGGAAGGCTGTATTTGTGGCTATACTTGTGCCAGGGAAGCTTGTAATAGCGGGGAGACCTGGGGAATTTTCAGATGGGGGCAGGGAACTGTAAGTCCGCTTGGCGGGTAATATGTCATTGGTCATATGTCGTTTCGTACCATGGGGATTATTGGTTGGTTGGTTCATACCATAAGATGGGTGAAAAATTATTTTACAGAATCTTTTCAGTTTGAGATTTGCACCCACGCGAGACTGGAAAGCCTGTTGTTGGACTCCATTAATTGGCAGAAAAAAAATTGTGATGGGAAATGGGTAGTTATGGCCTGTAGTACAGTGGCATGCGCAGGTATGTCAATGTATTCACCTGGATGTTTGTTGTGTTCGCCAGGGTACTTCGAAGTCTAGGGACTTACAGTTTTATAGCTGTCTGTGTAATAAGCAATGGGATTACAAGCCCAGGCTCCACAGTGTCCGTGGTTTAAAAAAGTGGCAAAAGACTTATAGAGGGAGGGCGAAATAGTGTTCTTGTCTGTTTCCAGACGCTAAATAGGTTAAATAATGTATCTTTTAAGTGGTAAATGTTTTTTTGCAACTGGCACCATCGGTCATAACCAGAGATATAGCTAAATAGTAGATGTAAAATAGCGCCATATGAGTCTGATTTTCGATTGCTGAGTTATGAAACATACAAGCATGCACATACATAAGATGCACGCATACATAACAGAACTTCATACTTATAAACCCGTTTTCATCGGTATGCTTAACCACACCCACACCATTATACCACACCCTTGCACCACTCACAAAGTCTCACTCACAGATTGAAAAATTAGTGAAAAATTAACTGAAAAATTAATTCACCACCAATCAACAGCTGGAAAATTTGATCAATAATGTTCCGTTTACTAAGAATACCGGTGGTAACTCGTCTAAGCAGTAGCCCAATCCCACAAATTCCACAAAGGCTTTCTCCGTTATTCAAATACTCCACTGCCAACTACTCGACTACTCCAATCACCAGCTACCAAAGTTTCGAAAAACGTAATACCAAAAAAAATATCAACTCCAGAAAAACCTTCTTGGTGGATTACTACAAGCACTTAAATGACAACAACGATATCGTTTTATACGTTCATCATAATAATTTAACTAAAAGTGAAAATAAAAGATTCAGATCTGATTTGACCAAAGCTGGTGCCAAATTGAATGTTATCAGAACCGGAATCTATAAAGTATATCTTAGAAGTGAAAATGAGGAAGATCCAGCAGACAAGATCATCAGTGAAAAAAACAGAGACATAAATCATCCATTATTTCCATTATTGAATGGACCGACTGCCATCATTACCATTCCAAAGACTGATCCATCAGTGGTGAGTCAAGTGTTGAGAGTGTTGAAGACTGCCCAGGAAAAATTGATCTTGGTGGGGGCAAAGGTCGACAAGTCAAACTATGATATCGACCAAGTCAATCAGTTCAAAGACTTACCAACTCATGAACAATTACATGGGCAATTGGCTGGATTATTGACGGTATTAAGTGGTGCCGGTTTGGTACAAACGTTGAGTAGCACTCAAACAACCTTGTATTTAAGTTTACAACAAAGTGTTAAGGATAGAGAGGAATAGACTATTTTCCGATGCTGTTCCAGCAATCATATGTATATATAATAGACTCCTGTACTCTTTAGACGTTTCCTTCTCTACATTATACTTTATCATCTCATGCATCTCATCTCAACCATCTCATCGAAAAATATTATTCTGACAATTTTCAATGGACAAAGACGAACAGAAACGACAACAACTCGAGGCCGAATCGAAAAGAAAAGCCTACAGAGAAAAAAAACAACAGGTCAGGGATGCTACCAAAAAAGTGGTCATCCAGGATGGAAACAAAAAGAAAAATCCCGATTTACCTAGAAAAAGATATTATAGACAAAGGGCTCACTCTAATCCATTCAGTGACCATCGATTGGACTACCCCAAATCACCAGATAAAATGGACTGGACTAGATTTTATCCAGCATATGTTGAAGACGGTAAAATGAGCCAAGCTGTTGAAATAGCTGACGTTGGCTGTGGATACGGAGGGTTATTGACGGGCTTGGCTAAAGAATATCCTGATAAATTAATTCTTGGAATGGAAATCAGAGTTCAAGTAACTCAGTATGTCGAAGACAGAATCATAGCATTAAGAGATAAACATAGAAAACAAAAACCAGATTACCAAAATATTGCTGTTATTAGAGGTAATGCCATGAAATTCTTACCGAATTTTTTTGAAAAGGGCCAGCTTTCAAAGATGTTCTTTTGTTTCCCAGATCCCCATTTCAAACAAAGAAAACACAAGGCAAGAATCATCACCACCACTCTTTTATCAGAATATGCTTATGCTTTGAAAGAGGGAGGCATCATCTATACTATTACTGATGTAGAAGATTTACATAATTGGATGGTTGAACATTTAGAAGAACATCCATTGTTTGAACGATTAAGTAAGGAATGGGAGACACAAGATAAGTGTGTGGAGATCATGTATAATGCCACCGAAGAGGGACAAAAAGTGGCCCGGAATAAAGGTGATAAATGGGTTGCATGTTATAAGAGGTTAGTTACCCCAGATATATAGTATACCATAGTATATAGTTATACATATATTGAAGACTATCGAATACATAAATAAGGTACGAACATCCAAGACATTCAACAAAGACGAGATCTAATCTATCGAGGTAAGATCAAGACTTTGTACCAGATTGACACTACGCCGGATCTTAAAAGTTTGGTACTTTTTCAGCATATCCAGCTTCATTTCCGGCAGCCTTGGCTTCGTCAACTAAATCTTCAAAAGTACTGTCATCTTTGATGGAGTCAGTTGGAACTTCAGGAAATTTAGTAGCACCAGTTGTTGAAGCAGTGGAAATTTCGTTATCATAAGCAGCAGATTTGTCGTTACCAACAGTAGAACCAGCAGTTCTGGTTGGCATTTTAGACTTGATAAACGAACCAAGCGGACCAGATTTGTTGATTAAAGTTTCAACATGAGGAGCAGCCTTGTCTTGAGCCAATTGAGAATATTCACCAGCCTTGTCTTTAGCAATCTTAGTATATTGAGCAACAGCAGCATCAATTTGTTTCTTATTTTGAACATATACTACAGGAACAGTAAATAATAATACAACAGAAACGGTTAACAAGGTGAAGAAAGAAAACCATGAAGTAAGTTTGTATAATACATAGGATAATCCAGCAGCCTTCAAAGTCGATTCAATGTCATGACTGTAGACAATCTTATTGAATTGTTCTTCCATATTGGTGGCACCTCTACCAATTGATGGTAAGATAGTATCATTAAGAGTTTCAGCATAAGCCTTTTTACTAGGTCTATATTTGGTAACAAATCCTTGACCGGTAACCAATTTTCCGGCGTATTCAGCAGCAGCAGAAAATAACAAACCAGCATAGGCCAAATGGAAGAAAATATTGAGTAAATTAACCGCCTTAAACACAATTAACCCAAGAACAATTGACCCAAAAACCTTTCCGGTTTTAACAGGATCTTTCCAGGTTAATAACGAACATAATGAATCACTTGAGGAATAAGTGGCAGGAATAGAATTGCTAGTTTCAGGAACAACAGGAGCAGACATTGTTTAAATTTGAATACTTTGTGATATATATATTTTTGAAATACTTTGGAAAAAGCAGGGGATATATAAAATTTCACTCGGGAAAAAAATTCGTCTACTGAATCGAAATTCCTGCACAGATATCACTCTTGTGATAGCAACTGTCTGCAACGGCAGTGTCTGTATGACAGTTGTTAATTGCCTGATTGCAATTGCAATTGCCAATTATCGACTGTCTATTGCTTTATACGTCATATACATTCTCTGGACTTTATATACTCTACTTCTTACTCCATTGCTCGATACATTTCTTGACTATATCCTGATGGTTCTTTGTGGTTCCCTCGGCTTGCTGCTTTTGGAAATCTGCTATCTGAGGCTTCCCTAGAAAAGTTTGCAACCATTCGAGCGTGAGACTATTTAGTATGATTACTGGGAGATGCATCATTTGTTTGATATAATTCAATAGGATAGGTAGTTTAGACAAAAATTCGGTATTTAGTTTGTATGTCTCTTCTGTCTTTTTGCCGTTCCATTTATTTTTCATTAATGTGGATTTAAGGTACGTAATTGCAAGTGATATAGGTGATAAGATCTTTTGGCTTATTGCCTGTTGGAAGTTTTGTGTAAGTATTTCGAGTTTGTTTATACGATCATTATATTTGTCGTATATTACTTCGAACAATTCATCTCCTTGTTGTAATTGGTACCATAATCTGCTGTAATTGATTTGATTTTGCGTGAAAAGTTGTACTTTCTTGGAATATTTGTTGATGACTCCATACAACTGGTTGAGATGGTTGATATGTCTCAGAATTTGTGACATGTACATGTTGACTTGAATTTGCATGTTATCATCCATTGTTAAGTTGGGATAACTCTTTGGTACGGGGGTTTCTGTCTCCACTCTATATTCAAGGTTATTATCGAGCTTTAAGCCTCTATCTTTGGTTGATTCTTTCTTATTGAAATCTCTTAATTGTTCCCAGCTTGTGATTTTGGGGGCCTGATAAATCCTTTCAAGTATTTTATTCACCTTTATAAGCGAAAGATTCAATTCGTAGCTAAGCCCTTTGGGCCCAGTATCGATAATTCTCTTAATTTGACTAGGATACTGGTGAATCCTACTGATTAGTTTATCCATGAGTGAGTCTAAAGATGTGAATCCAACTTCACACTGAGTTAATCTAGTTGACTCATTTAACCAATTTCTCACCAGTTTATGACTCCTGCCTTTTGTGGTTATTACAGAGTTGATGAAATGGATTTTACATGCAAACTCTTCAATTGATTTAGTGTATTTAGTATTTGCAAATAAGTTACTATTGGCAATCTTCCCAAGTGAGAACCTACCCTGTGCGTTTGGCTGCAAATTTGGCTGCAAATCACACGCTCTGACAAGTCTGGGGATGTTTATAGATAAATAAATATCTTCATCAAGGTTCAGAAATACACTAGAGTCGGGACATAGCCCAATTAGATCATCAAATATATTGAATATGAATTGTCGATGACAATTTAATATTCCACTTACATCATTGAAAATTAGATTCTGCTCACTTGAGGTAAAAATATAATTGTATGTGCCGACATTCTGCAATAATGATTGGTAAACTGTAATTATCAATCTAACTTCCTGATACATTTCCACTTCACTTTCAATAAATTTAATTAATGCCACCCCGTATGGATTTTCTTTTGTCCATTGACCGGCTGACATTGGCGTACCGAGTGGTGTGTCCACCTTTTTAGGCATTGGTAAGTCTTCGTCATCGGAAGAATAAAGAGAGCTGATTCTCAAGCCACGCTTGTTAGACACCATGTGAACAATAATAAAATTTCCTTGGATGTGGTTGACCCTTATATACATGTCCTTGTTTCAGAATGGCCAAAACTTTGTAAATCTGAAACACATTCAGACAAGGGCAACGAACCACAAAATGTGGCTAATTTCCAATTTGGGAAATGAGGTGCATACAATGATACGAGAACTTTTATTAAGAGTCATTATCTAAAGTTACATAATCTTCTTCCATCACTCCCTTACCGAGATATGACGCAATCACTTTAAATTTATCAGTGGCCTCTTTGAGCGAAGATTCAAAGAGTTGAATTTCGTCCTTTGACCTAAATTGTTCATCTCTTAACGTTTGAATCAGATCAATATCATTAATACAGATCGAACAAGTTGGTTCAGAACTAATTACTTCACCGTTTGTTAAAAAGTTATCATTCAAACATCTTTGATGAAATGAATGTTTACATTTGAAATGAATAACGGGGAAGTCAAGTTTCAAATTACATGCACTGCAAGTATTATTTTGAATAATAAAGGGTTTGCTTTCAAGTTCAGTTATATTGTTACTACTTTTGATAGATTCTTTTTCATAGTATTCGACAAGTTTGAGATTGTTTTTGATTTCTTGATTAGTGGTATCTATGACTTCCACTAAGTAATCTCTAATCAATCCAATCGTTGTAAATTCAGTAGAACTTAAGATTTGAATAATCTCTAAAGGAGAAGCGAGTTTTTTATCTTTTAAATTATCAATGATAAAGTTGAACTTTTTACGATCGACTTGATTGAAGATATCTTCACTAGAGACGACAAATCTAAGCAAGGACTTGTATAATTCCGGTATCTTGTCACCATTTTTCTCAACGATTTCGAAACATTTATGAATATCACCGCTTAATTGAGCAGTTCTAAATGAATCTTCTTCCGAGCCTTCTTCAATTGTGGGTAAATCAACTTGAAAATCATAGATGTGAGCCACTAATAATAATGATGATTTATCGAAAAAATCCGAATATTCTTGGATTAAATTTTGTGCCTTTGAATTCCATTCTTCCGAAAGATCTTTCTCTCTTTTCGACAAAGATAAATACATTTCTAATAATGTAATTAATAATTCCTTTTTGTCATTAACATTTCCTTGGTACTTATCAAAAGTTTCAATGCAAGCTTCAAGGAAGATAACGAATTCATTCGGATTATTGTTGAAACTAGGAAAAATTAAGCTTGGTCTAGGAGGGAGATAAGTCGGTTCTGAATCCCCATTACGAGAATTAAGGGTGGTGTGGTCGTCATCTTCCTCTTTGCCAGATAAATAATTGAGGAAAGATTTGTAACTATTTAACTGAAAAATCCCTTCTGTTTCGTTAATTCCATAACTTTCATTTTTACTACTTGGATCAAGTACTTTTGAATTGGTGGTCAGAACGTATTTACCAGTAAACACGTTGATTAATAATTCTGTAGTCTCTATAGGTGCATGATCCAACAACGTCTTGGAATGTTCGATTAATATTAATAGTAATTCATCAATTGATAAAGATTTAATATAATTTAAGCATTTCTTAGGACTGTTCAAATCGTTCAACTGAATATCAACAATTAGGCTTGGTCTATTCAATTCAAAAAGAAGTCTAATAACTTCATCGAAATATCCACATTCTTTGAATAAATTGATGATCAACGGAAAATCCAAATCCATGAATTCTTCAGCAATGTTATCGCTCTCTTCAATTCCACTTTGATTTTCCGGAGTTGTGGATTTACTAATATCTCTGATAAAAGTTCTGATTTTATCAACATCTTTTAATTTACAATAACAACATAGAAGCAAAGTAATATGATCATTATTGGCAATTTTCAATTTATAGAGTTGATAAAGAAATTCGGTTAAATCATTTATATTTGTCCCGTCTTTGAATTTAGTTATAATATTCATAATGAAATCATTTAAGGTTTCATCATCATCAGCCACCACCAAATTTTCATCTTTATAGAATTGCAAACATTTAATATATGATTTGTTAGAATCCTCAAATTCTTGTCGTTGATAAAGGTAATCTCCTTGTAATTTGCAAATACGTAACAAAGTTTGAACGGGGAGCTTAGCATTTTCAGCCAATTGGTAAGCTAAATGAAAGACATCTTTTTGAAGAATCAATTCTACCTGTTGGTTGATAGGTTTCTCATGTAATCTATAAAGCATCCCATCACTGCTTAATAAATAAAGATCTCCCCACATTTCAAAAGAATAATTTATAGTCGTATTAGGGATCATCAAACTGAAAGAAATATGTTTAAATCTAAGGTCAATCACCAAAGCCCGAGTACTGAACCTACGGGTTGTGTTTGTGGTTTCTTCAACGGGAGAGACCATCAACAAATAGTCTTTTTTATACCTATGAATAAGTTTTTTCTTGATATCAAAATTCACCACATGACTTTTGGATATATGATTATAATATCTGATTGAAGAATCCACGGCTACAATCAATTCCTGAGTTGTATCCAACGCCGAACATTGAAGAGGCACCCCGAGTTTCCGGGAAAGAATCGCCAGCGGTTTGCCCTGGTTTCTCCCCGTTGTCAGAACAGTCAAAATCCGGGAAGTTGTGGTCACATACAAAAGTTCATGATATTCATTAAAATGCAAGCCGGTAATTGGATCAGACAGTTCATAAACCAAGCGCTGTTTCGAGCCACGATCCCGTAGTAAGTCCCCTCTAATCAAAAGGACTTTTCCATTAGTATAGCCCACAGCGAGACACGTCAAGTCGGAATTGAAAGTGAAACAGCTCATAGGAAAAGAATTATCACCATTGTGAATCAACACTTCTGTTTGAAATTTCCGTTTATAGTCATCTTCGTTCTCGGGTTCAAGTGACACAAGTTTATTCAAATCCCATAATTTTAACACCGAAGAAGAACCCTGTTTCTCGGCTATCGTTACAATTTTATCACTGTTTTCCAAAGGATTCATGAATGAAATCCTATAATCAGGCTCGTACGCCATGAATGATTTCAAACTGGTTAAGTCCTTTGAAATAATCTTGATAAAACACCCATCCACGGCGATAATTAAGTAAGTATTAGTGGCACAAATGGCGGTTAAATTGGGATTTGAATATAATAAATCGGGGGAGTTCTGGTTGGGGTCTCGAATAGGTAATACTTCGAAAAGTTGTAATTGTCTCCAATTGGCCGGTAGACTCATATTTTAGATGTGGTTTAACGAGTGGTCAGCGCAGTTACAGTAGTCTCAAAGTAAGTGAGGGTCGTCTGAGAAGATTCGAAACCTGTCACTAAAATCTGTCACTTATAACGTGTTAATTTCGTTACAAACCTAGGATAGATATAGGTAACCAAATACTATACAAAGTTTAGATATACTATACTATATACTAAATTTCTATTAGGGTCTTGTCGGAGTAGATACCTGACGAGACAAAATGACCTGTAACGAGATAATGAGACTGTCACTTGGAGCCTGACAAGCGCCTGCAAGAAACCTGTAGCAAGACATGAGAGAGACCTGTAACAAGACATGAAAAAAACCTGTAACAAGACATGTAACAAACCTATCAACACCCAAAGTATCTTACTCAATTTCTACAAAATATTCTAAACATAACTAAAAACTCCTACTCATCTGCTAGAGCCTATCGTAGAAAACCTATCACTCACCGAAAACTCACCAACACCAAATGTAGTATTTCTCGCAGGTTTTACAACGCGAAGTGAATATTTCTTCAACATGAACTACGACCCAATTCACGATACGTTTGTGGGAAATGAAAAAGCTGAACTGGCTTCCCAAATATCCCAATCTCCGCCAATCTCCAAATCTCCTGTTCAAAACTCCCCGCAGCCTATAAAGTCCGAACATGCTTACCCAAATATTCAGCCTTCTCCAAGTCAATCTTTTTATAAGCTTCCGCCAATTTCCCGCCCCGAAGAAGCTCCTGGCACCGAACTTCAACAGGGAAACGTCGCTTCCACGCCCGGTAACCATCCACAGGTGATTCCAAAAGTTTCCCAACCACCACAATTCCATCCACAAGTCCAGATAAACCCCGAAACTCAAGCTAGAGTTCAGGCGCTTGTCCAGCCTCAGAAATTTCTTAAAAAGGAGAAGGAACACCAATATATGGATGACCACGAGGAGGAAGATCACGATGAAGAGAAAAAGAAAATTAAAAGACCTGTAAGTGCTGCTGTACCCAAGGGTATCAGATATTTAAAGAAACGAGATGGTGAACCTTTTTGGCGGAAAGATATTCAATATGATTTTTTAAATGAATTATTCGAAAATGATCAAAGAGTATTCACCAATCCTTTTCCTTATTGTACGGTACCTGAATTTCATAAAGGCCCAACTTATACTTTTGCTGAGTTGTATGTCCGGACACTAGCTGAATCTTCTAAGTGTTCAAAGGTTTTGAAAGAACGGTTATTAAGAGATACAGAGATGGGGAAATCGGTAGCTAAAGTGTGTTTGCTTGTTAATACTGGTAGAATGAATACTACTATAAACTTTGTTCCAGAAATGAGAAGTACTTTGAGGACTTATCATTCTATACCTTCATTACAGGCCGATCCAATTACTGGTTCTTCTAAACCTTTACAGGATACCCCAAGACTAAAATCGATTTTGAAGGCTGTTAGTGATTCGAATGAAGATTACAAATCAGTCGAGGGGCTAATAGCGAACCCCAAACCAACAAAACCAAATACAAATCTAGTATTTCTTTTCTTCCTATTAAGTAATAGTGCTTCCCCTATCAAATTTCTCGATGATGATTCGGTATCAAATAGATTTATGGAATTTTTCTTATCGACAAATATTCATCCGGCAAATAGGGCCCAAAGATTCTTATGGTTAACGTATACGTATTTAGAGACGAATTTTTCTCCAGAAGATTTAGCATCAAATCCTTTCAATCCTCATGTGATACCTCCAAAACAAGGGATTTCCTCGGTAGAAGTTGAACAGTTTGATAAAGACACTGATTATGAAATTGAGTATTCAGGAAAAATGTTTCAAACGAGATTGAAATATTTGGCTGATGAAATTCATCAAAGTAATCCAAAAAGAGGAAATAAATCTAAAAAAGAACGAGAAGAGGAAGCCGATGATGAAAATGATGAAAAACCAGGGAAGAAAAGAAAGTTGGCACCAAAACCTATAGCGTCTTTACCAGCAAAGCTTGAGTCCAGTAACGAATCTAAAACTGATGGAGATTTCTCATCTGGTGACTCTAAACATTTATATTTCCCCACAGAAGTTATAAATAGGGTATTTGATATGAACGAAAAAGTCAGAAATGAAAGTTATTCCAGAGATCCCGATACTGCTTTGACTCAACTTTATCAAGAGCTGATGTTACTGAAATTCAATACTAATGTGACCAAACGAGTAAGTAATGAAGAAGCAAGACTACAATTGGAGGTCTTTAGATCCTGGATCAATCGATTCTTTCAATATAAAAAGTCTGTATCAAACGGTTTAATCGATATGGAATGGGAAGAAATAAGATATGATATGATTCATGGTATTGAAGATGCTCTCTATAAATCATTCGATAACCCACAACATGATCTGTCTCACGAATATCGTCCGTTGTATGATTATGATCTGATCAACCAAAAGACTCAATATATTTATGACTTGTTACTGGTGACGAAAAAGTGGTTCGAAAAGAGGACAAGGGAGACCGCCAGTGTAAAGTTTAACCTTGAAACCGAAGAAATGACGTTTATATAGAGACGCATAAGTTTATACACTATATATCTACTTCAAAAACCGACTTGATCAATACACATAACGATTCAACAATCCCTTTACCATCGGAGATTTGGTGATAGACTTGACTTATGTCACTTAACAGATCATCACTTTTGACTAATTTAACCAGAACTTCCGACCCACAAGCTCCAAGAATTCGATCAGTGACATTAATTTTCCATCGGAAAAGTAGCTTATGTTCGTCATACAGGTCCGATTGGGGGATCAACAAACAAATTTCTTCGACGGATTTCATTTGTTCATAAGCCGAATCCCCTTCTATCAATCCAGGTTCATTCAATACTCTTTGAAGTGTGAAGTTGGGTACAATATACCGTTTAAGTCTGGCAAGTATTTCAACCATTACCTCAACCCGAGATCTGACCTGGTCTGCCAAGGAGTTAAGACTCCGAAAGATAGTATGAATAGAGCGTTGTGGAATGTAGTCTTTAAGCAACACAGTTTGGACATCCAACAGAAGTGAACCTATACTACGTAAATTGTTTTTACCAGTGGAAATCTCGACAATTTGCAATTTTTCCAGATTAACGGCCAAAGTCAACGGAACGTTAAACAAATGTCGACTTATGATATTGAATTTATACCTTCTAATGGCCATAGAATTGATATAATCAATGGTGACAGCCGCATTTGCAACCAAAATAAACGGGACAAATCGTGATATATATTGCAAACGACGTGTCCAATCAGAAGATGGTTGAACCTTCAAAGCTTCTCGTAGTTCTTCTGAATCATCAGTTTCTGACAGAGCAGCGGTCTTTAATTTTTTATCCACATCAGCAGAAAATTCACTATTATTCTGCTGAATTAACGTCTCTAACATCCGTTCTGCCACGATTTTTTCTTTCGTTTCTTTCAAAGCTCGGGTCAGCTGCTTGAGCCCACTCAATTGTTGTAAAAAATCCTCCCTATCTTTCAAAAGCTGTTCTCTTAGCTTCAATAATTCAAGTTTATGGGACTTTCTTTGAAGCGACTCAGTGCGGCCCTTTACAGGGCTGATATTAGGGTTGGGGGTTGGTACTGTTTCACCAACTTTTAGGCTTTTTCGACCCAGAAAATCACCCGTGATACGTCTCAGCTGGGGCGAGTTATTGGCGGAGCTCAGAGCAGGAGATTTAAGTAAATCAGAGTATGAAGTGAAATCGTCCTCCATGATTATCTAAAGGTTACGCGACTGAAATTTTTCACTAATGGTTTCCACCCCAGAATTAAAGAAAGTACGTAATTGCCAGTTTTGGCATCAAAAAATTTGGTCTTTTCCCCCCGATTTTTGATACTAACCTCTAGTACTTGAATAAACAAGTGGCTATGCACTTGAACGGGTCCCGTAAAGTCATCGGGACTCTCCAGGCTTTCGATGTATGTACGATGCTCACATATGATAGAGATGAGAAATACTAACAGCAGGTGTTTTTGAACGTGACAATTTCAGAAGCTGTATCGGAACAGAACGGCGACAAAGTCAACTTGGGGACAGCAGTATGTATGGGCACGAAGTATCTCCTGAGAAGTACTAACATGTAGGTAATAAGAGGGAATTCAATTGTTTCAATGGAAGTATGTATGGTCTTTATTGGCTTACTTAACGATACTAACAACAGGCTCTTGAGAAGATATAGTCAGTGGAGTAAGTGGTGTCAGCGGAGTCAGTGGCGTCAGCGGAGTCAGTGGCGTCAGCGGAGTCAGTGGCGTCAGCGGACACTCTATGATATATAGGAATACAATAGGAATATATGATAGGAATATAGCAGTTATCCAAGTCTAGAACTTGATATACATGTTGTTTCCCCCATTACCATAGCCACACTTTTCATAGAATCCCACATTCTGAGGAGAACAATCAAGCACTACCTTGTAACATCCAGCATCTTTGGCTACCTTTGTCAACCCCACAATCATGGAATATCCCAACTTCTTTCCCTGTTCAGATTTTGCCACCGAAATATCTTCGATGTGACCCAACAGGGAACATTCATGGATGAGTTTTTTCTCGACAAATATCATTCCGGTAGCAACAACTTTCCCTTGTTGGTTGGTGATAACATGGGGATGAAAAATATTTGGTAACGAGGTCCAGAATTCGAAAAGTTGCAGGAATTTTTGTTCCGAGATTTCACCCACTTGTGTCAAAACTTCGAGAGTTTCCCGGTAGTTGTTGTGATAATCGGATTTTTCAAGAGGTCTGAAGTTGTAGCCTTCAGGTAATGTTAATTCTTTGGTGTATGGCATTGGTTTTTTTCGTCGCGTTGGGTGCAAATTGAAGGTATAGAGTGGGTGTGCTTTGGAATTATGTGATTACTTTGGAGGCTTCGGGGGTTTCCTCTTTTTGTGTACTTTTATTCGTAGATGTTTATATGTTTCATGCTTCATTTTTTCTATTTACAGATTCATAGTTCTGGTAGATGTTTTTGTTGGAAGAGCTTCTCAGCCTGCTGAATTTTGGAGCCTTGGGGCCTGGGGCCTTATCTTTTACACAAATTCACTGGAACAACTGCGTAGTCCGCTGTTGACTCGACTTCATAGGTCATTTATTTCCTCTGCCTTTTGTATGGCCCTCTTTAACTCTGTACCGGTCTTTATCCGATCGAAATACGTGGAACAATCCTGGTTTACACAATGTCGAACGAGACCCTGGCGACTGAGACTGTTTCCGTTGATCTCTCCAATACACCGACAACATGTTCTTTCTAGGACGACTGACTTACTCTGGGCATATTTGACATCCATTTGTCTGTCAAATACAACTTGTTGCATGTTTTTGAAACAAGCATCACAGAGTTTAGTAGATTTAGTTTGCTTGCCACAATTGATACAATTAGTCTTGGTAATGAACTTGGAAGTGATGAAAAAAGGCTTCTCATCTGATTTGGATATCGAAAGTTCACTGTACCAAAGCTTTATATCGGCCCCCATTAGATTAAAGATCCGCTCTAATGGGGGAATCAATACTTTCAAAATATAATAGTCATAATCTAATTGCATTGGTTCAGATCCCCGTAATGTTTCAATAAACTCTTCCGGTGAAACGCATCTATCTTTGAGTCGAAGCTTGGTAGGATCCCGGTACACAACATATGGAACCCGTTCCCTATATTGTGGTTCGCTTCTACTATCCAGCTCCACCTTTTTCTGAGCTACTACTGCACCAGGTGGTAAGTAAGTTTCATTCTTGTAAGTTCCATACCTAACTTCTTTAGCAAAGCAAAAATCCTTGATGAATACTTTATTTTGGAGAATCTTTGTAAACTCTGAAAGTACATACTTTTTGACTTCGGATAAGTTGCTAGTTTGAAATAATATCTTTAATGCCTTTTCTAATATCTTTTGTTGAGCAGGTATCCCATCTCTTCTGATTGTTTCAATACCTTTAGCTTCGAATTTGGGTTCTTGTTGATCTTTATACTCGAAATTGTTCCCCACATACCTTTTCTTACTGAGTAAAACTGAAGGGTGATATACCTTTTCAAACTTGAGTTTAACGGGATCCGGGAAATTTGATGATACTCTTTTAGCCAAAGTTTCTCCGATATCAAAAGCTTCATCTTTCAGTTTACCAGGGAGATATACAAAAAGAGAATCTGTGTCTCCGTAAACGACTTTACAGCCAAATTCACTCTTTTCAATCATATCGATCGACTGAGTTAAAATGTCTCTTCCGGTCGATACTATAGCATCAGCAATATCAGAGTTTGGCATTCTCCCACTGAAAGTTGCTGACGTATATCCGTAGGTAACATTAGCAATCAATTTCAATGCCAATTGCCTAGAATTGAATACTTTTGAAAGTTGTGGATTATCTGCTTTTTTAAATAGCCCGAGAAAAGATTTGATGTTGATACGAAGGGTAAGAATCTCTTGCAACATCTTTGCCAATATCGACATTCTAACTTTCCTCTTCACGAAGACCATCCCATTAGGTGTAACCGTAAGACAATTATTCTTTTGGAGGAAGTCTATAATCATTGGGGGAAGATTCATATGATTCAAATATCCTACAGTGTTTCTCGAGGGGTTGAACTGATGTAAACGACACAAAAATGTGGAATAGCAGAGATTGTAGGCAATTATAATTGATGGGTATAAAGATTGGAAATCAAGAACGACTAATGGAGACTTATAAAAACTCAGAATTGGTTCCATAATCAAGGGAATTTGCTCCAAAGCTCTCATCTTATGAACATGGTCCTTAGAGGGGGAATTCAAAAGGAAGTTTTCG
Organism: Yamadazyma germanica; assembly: GCA_030574815.1. NCBI lineage: Eukaryota > Fungi > Ascomycota > Pichiomycetes > Serinales > Debaryomycetaceae > Yamadazyma > Yamadazyma germanica. Next base: position 233,572 of record JAJMFS010000013.1, on the reverse strand, counting down.
ACTTTGGCAAGACGTAAAAGAATCGATTCCACCTTAAATTGAGATCCCCTATAAAAATTAGAATTGAAATCTATACCCACGAGCCGGGAAAGTTCGACATGCTTATCAATAAGATCCAAAGAATCGACGAAATAATCAAGGATTTTGAGTTTATTGACGTAGTATGTCATAGCAAAAAGGCTCTCGGAATATCTGCCAGAAAACATTTTGGAAAGTTGTAAATTATCGTATTTGGGGTAAGAATGGTGACAAATATGATAACAACAGTTTTCGAAACTGTAATTGTTTAACGTAATTTGGGATCGAAGAACCCTCCAAATATTCATGGTAAACCTCCCCACAATACGGATATTGGATGTATGAGTATAGCCCCATCTGTCACCAACTTTCCCGGTATTTTTAGTCTTCGATCGGCTTAGTTGAGGAAGTAAACTTATATTCATTTTCTTCTGAAACCGTTCAATGAGATATCCCCACGATTTCGAGTTGATTTCAAACCCCGAAAGAATGTCGGGGTCGAATTGTTCAACAGTTTCAAGAAGTTTATTTACAGCACTGCTTTCGTTGTCGAATTCCACAATTAACATATCCGACAAGAGAGCTTTAAGGCTGGATATGTCGAAGGCTTTAAGCCCTGATTTGTTGATTAGAATTCCCTGTTTCAAAGCCGTGGGAAACATCATGTTCAGATCGATGTATTTGAAGAAAATGATAGATATTTGGTCGCTTAATGGATTTGGCATTTTAGGCGTTCTTGTGTTCACGTGGAGCTCCATATAAAAATTTGTAAGTTGCAAGAATTCATCAGGACGTTTATCAACGGCCGAATTCATACTATGCTTGAAATCATTCGATTTAGAGAATGGCATTTCAAGTTGAGATTTGTATTTCAATCTTTTGGTTAATTCAACCTGTTCTTTTTCAAACGCTTCAATGATATTTCGCTTCAGAGGTGGTGGCACTGTATATTCCCAATTTTGAAGTCTTTTTGCCTGGGAAAGATGTTGTTGAATCATCTTCGACGGTTGTTGGCCATTAACAGATAAATATGGAATGGAGTTTTTAGTCTTGGTAGGAACTTTAATCTTTTTATTAGCAAAAATCAAAGGTTTAGCAGGAACATCTTTGAGGTTACTGTAGAAGGGTTCATCGTAATTGACTTTCATGTTCCCGGTAGATTCTAAGTCTTTAACAATAGCTCTTCTAGATATATTATTGTTTATTTGTTTGGGAAACTGGGACGCTTGAGTTGCTGCAAGGAGGAGTTGACTGTCGTCAAATTGAGAACCAAATGTTATGTCAAAGTTGTGGGGGTCATCATTGTGGTCATTATCATCGTTGAAATTTTCGTTCTCGTCGTTATCGTTATCTTTATCGTTATCGTTCTCGTTATCATTCTCATCGTTATCAATATCTTCGTTATCAACATCGTCGTCATCATTATTGTCGTCATCGTCATCGTGGTCACTACCAGTATCATAGCCTTCATCATTATCATCGTCACCCTGAACTCCCTGAACATCACCAAAAGAACTACTTTGGGTCGTCAGATCAAAAAGGAACAACTCATTCACATCTTCATAATTATACAAGTCATGCATCAAGACATTCAGATTAAAGGCATACTTCTCGATATCCACCACCCGGAATGTGGTGGGATACTTTTCCACCAACTTGTTAAACTTACCGAAAAACTGATTACTATAATAATCCACATCGCTATTTTTAATACTATGGGTGATCTTTTGAGCATATTTCAATAACTGAACAAGATCAATGTCGTTAGTCCATTTCGTATCAAGCTGCAGTTCATTTGTAGTCATTATATCCGGATTGTATTCAAGATCAACCGATATCTTTTCACTTTGAAACTTGAGTTCCTTTATGATGTATTCGATCGAAGTAAGACCAATATCACGGGGGAGTTGACCGAACAGAGATAAATCCTGGTTATTTACCTTTTCCACAAGAGTAGCTCTGTTTGAAATCTGGTTCAGTTTGATATCTAATTCCAATATTGATTTACCCATTCTTTCAAATTTGATGCCCAATACATTATTGTCTATATAGCGAATCAAATAAGATTTAAGAATCAGAAACTGACGAGATTCCATGGCCATATTATAAGAAACAATAGGATATCTGAAGAAACATGACCTAAAACAAATCCAGTTACAGCTAAAAAGGTTAAAATCGGCAAGAAATTGGGAAATGTACGGAATATGGGCCTCGTATATTTCAAATTTGAATCTGGCCCTAGCGAATCGGGAAAAATCAATTTGGTTAGTATTGAACATGTTGGTAAACCTTGATTTATAGAGAGGAGAACAGAAACTTATCTTATAGAATAGCCTAGACCCCACTCTATAACCATATATCGGGACCCCCTTACAAATGGAGATGTGAGCGATGAAACGTCGTTTACCCTTAAGGTGCATATCGGAGTTATCAGGAATATGATGGGACTCATCTAGTTCATCACCGGACGGTTTTTTCCGTTTAAAAGACGAGACCATAGCCAATTCGACGTAGTTTATGACACCAGATATATGATCTTTCTGTTGTTTGAGTTTAAGCAGCTCATAATCACAAGACACATAGACGTATGGGTAGACATTATGGACATGAATTAAGGTGTTAAATCCGAATTTTGCATGAAGGTGCGAGAGAACCAAAGTCCCGTAGATTCTTATCACCGGGACCTGAGCTAGAAACGGAGCAAGATTATCGAGACACAGGGGAGTTGTTTGGTACGAGTCGTAGTTATTTATTTGGATTTTTAGGTCATTATGCATTGGATTGTGGGATAAGATGGCCATCGCGTTGGAGTGTATGTATCTGGGGTGTATGCAGGGTTGGATTATGGCTGCAAAAAGAGGTGCAAAGGTAACCATTAATTTCATGTCAGTTGATATATACCAGCAGACCAGTAAAAGGATATACCCGTCTAGTAAAGGCTATATACTAGTACCCCTAGCCAATTATATATCTATTTTGTTTTCTTCAGTGGATACGGGGTTTGTTAGTTATAGTTCCACTGAATCGCAGTTGTTGAAGTCTGGTGAGTTGAAGAGGTTTTTTGTTTTAGGTAGCTAGGTGTATTGCTTTTATTGGGACTTCGTCCAATGGCTTTTTTGATAGAGAAGTTATTTTTGATAGACAAGTTTGTAGATAATGATATACCAAGTGGGGTGGGTGGTTGAGCAATATGCTAATATCATGAGGATAATGGCTGTAGTCTCAAGAGGAAGAGGATGTAAATATAGATTGGTATGTGGGCACATTTGGCACAATCTGTAGTGGCCTATTAACCCGATACAAACGAGACAATATGTAGTGGACTTTTAACCCGATACAAATGAGACAATCTGTAGTGGCCTATTAACCCGATACAAATGAGATAAGCATATAAGTGTATATGTCCCGTCTTAACAGAATTGGATAGCTACCGGCAGCTTACCCGAACAGTGTTGACTGATATAGGAACTGCTTGACCCGGTCGAAATGGCCATATTTAAAAAAGAGATAAAACAAACATACAGTAATCATGAGTAGGAAAAGCGTAGACATGGAAACCACTTTTAACTGTCACAAAACCAGTGTTCCTACCAAATTCATTCATGCGACATTTGCGACATTTGCGCATCTACGACATCTCGATCAAAATATTTCTGTAGAAATAATTGTTAAAATTATTATCTATCTTTCCGTTCAATATCCAACAAATTTTTTTAAACACCTCGAAACAGATCTTCTATATATAAAGGGGGGTAAAAGGATCACTACAATACACATCCAAGCTTTCCAGGGGTTTTTCGGTAATATTGGAATTAATTTTAGACTTTCAGTTTTTGGCTCTCCATCTGCACTAGACAATATCATAAATAACATAAGTAATCAAATATGGCGGTGGAGTTAACTCAGGAACAACTTGAATTCACTACAGAGACCTTAAGGGAAGACGGAAATTCTCTTGAAGAGTTGGGGTCCCATAACCATCATGATACGGAATACGAACTAGACCAATCAGAGTCCTTGACTTTCTTGTATAACCTTTTATATGATGACCGCTCCTCATTAACCAAATCGGATATCCTAAAAGTGTTGAACTCTTTGAAGAACCGAGAAGATATGCTACCGTTTGCCTTTGATGGAACTTCGGACGATATTCAGGGGGTGATATGGCCTCGTGGTCTTAGAAGGAAGTTTTACAAGGAAAGACGGAGGATCGGTTCTGATAATTGGTTTCATAATATACCTGGCTCATTCGATAGAGCTTTCGATGTATGTTGAATTTTTGTACTTTGCCATCCTCTTAATTTACTAACTGATTAGAAATTGACGATCCAATCATCGGTGTCCAATACTGATTTTTTCAAGTTCAATAAATTTTACAGTAAGCTCAAGTTACACATTACCCATTTCCAACTAAGAAATCTCGTTAGTTGTAACGACACATCAAGTGGGATTTTCTACCCTCTGAGCTTTTACCATGATCATAATTTACAGTTGGTCAACCTGTTTGATCCCTCCGACACGATACATTCCTTTTTCAGGATAAACAGGCTTCTGGATGACAAGACTTCCGAAATAAGGGGGTCAAAAAAACTTGATTGTGTAGTGGATTCCCGTAGTTTACGGAATAATACTAATAGTCGGATATCTACTTTAGCATCTTCTTCCAATCTTCTTATTTCGGGAACTTTTGAAGGTGATTATGTGCTATCAGATATATCTAACCCAGATTCCGTAAGGCATATTGGGGAATTCAACTTGACTAAGAATTATGACGGGATCACGAATAGCATATCAATCAATGACGACAGGGAAATGATAGCATCTTCCAACGATAAGTTCATAAGACATGTGGATTTGGCCACTGGCGAGAAAACAGAAGTACTTCTACCGTTTGCTGGAAATTGCTTAGCTCCGAATAAATTCAATCCCAATGAACTCTTTGTATCGGGGGACAATTTAAGCTCTTTTATATTTGATAAAAGAATTCTGTTCACGGGGATTAATCAACTACAAGCATTCGATGGCCAAGAAGATTTCAGTTTCAGTTGTGACTGGTCACCTTCTGACGAAAATCTCTTGATTTCAGGTAATCAAGACGGGAATGTACGGCTATGGGATAGGAGAAATAGCTCCTCTCCAGTATACTGTTGGAGTGGTGCTCTTGGTAATGATGACTACAATATCCAATCCGGGAGACAACATGCAGTCACGCCGGGTCCAGTTAGAAACACTAGATTCAGTCATAAGGGTGATTTTATTTGCTGGGCTGAAAGTTTAGATCACGTAGGGTTAGTCAAAGTCAGCGACTTAAAACCAGGCGAAAGCACTGTTGACAGAGCTCAATCGATTGATTTTATCGGAAAATGTATAGGGTTAAGTTTCTGTGAAACTGAAGGGGGATACGGAGAACAATTAATTATTGGGGTCAATGATTGTCCCTTGGGAGGAATATTATCATACGACTTGGAAAGTGATCAAAAATGTCTCGATTTTGATTTTCATTTCTAATTACTACTATTTTTTGGGAGCATTACAACTCCTCTATTTATTCATTTGTATATTTACATTATTAAAGGTCATAAATTGTCATCACCACATATCATTCACATTTTCACTTACTTGCATTTCTCCTCCAATTTCTTTTATCAAGTTATCTATACTATTTACCTTGCTTTGCTCTTTACATAAAGACGCTATAATCCTTACTTTATTCCGGGCTTTATTAACCAATCTATCGTATTCCCCAACGTCGGTGTCTTTATTACTCAAAGGTATATTATCAATAATTGAATTGATTTGCAGAATGTGGTTTTTAATTGCATTAGCAGAGTCATAAGCCTGTAAATTCTTATCCCAAAAACTCACTAATCCCCTAATATACCCAACTATAAGAAACCGTTGAAACCCGGTCTGAATCCCATACTCTTTACCCTCAAAATATTGGGTTCTCGTGGATTCTTCTTGTCCTTCTCGGTATCCTTCTCTATAGTACTGTTCCTCTAAATGCAAAAGCGAATCTATATTTTCGTCCATATCGAAGCCTTCGCCTTCTTTTAGTTTTCTCCTCTTGGAATCATCTAAACTTGGATCTATGTTCACCATGATGAGATGCGATGAGTACGCTTTGCGAATCAGTAGACATGAGTAGTGATGAGCAAGATTATTTGGAGAATGTCCCTGGAAATAGCAGGAGACTCAAACAAAAACAGAAAAAGGAGATACAAGATGTTTACAGTTCTGACTCAAGTTCGCTGGATGAGGAGAATGACGTGGAAGAGAAGAAACCACCAGGCGATGCTGCAGATAATATAGCTAACGAAGTTGAAGATTCTGACTCTGACATGTTTGCCAGCGACGACGATAAGGAGCAGGAGAATGGACCGGCAACAAAGGAGGCTTCAAGGAATAAAGAGAAGTCCAATACAAAGATAAAAAAGCTTGATATGCGTCAATTCGAAAAGGATACAGAAATAGCTGTCCCACTGGATGAAGAGAAAGACTCTCTAGGTCCAGAAGAAGGCATCGAGATAGACCGGTTTGACCTCCGGATGGAAGAACAAGAAGGTTATTTTGATGAGGATGGGAATTATGTAAGACACGAGTCGTCGGGAGAAGCAGAAGATGATTGGATTAATGTCGATAAGAAAGATATTGAAAGGGCCAAGAAAGCACAAGAGAAGCAATCTTTGAAAAAGTCAAACAAAGACCACATCGAGAAGACCGAAACACTTTTGGAAAAGCTAATAGATATAATGGAACCGGCGGAGTCTGTCATGGAAGCAATGACTCGAATAGCTCCTATCAAGGCAAAACGAAGCAAAAAGAGTCAACCTTTAGGGACTGAAGTTATCAAGAAGAAGGAACTAGTGACATTAATTACTGAAATTTGTAATAAACTCATGATACATAAAGGACAAGGAGATATATACGAACGAACTAGAGAAGAGTTGATGAGATTATATACACTTGAGACAGGGAAGGATTTACAAAGTCGTGGGAAAAAACGTAATAGAGAAGAATCAAATGTTGAAGATGTAGATAACAGAGAGGATTCCAAGCAGGAACCAGAAACGGAGGAAGATTACGGAGAAAGAACGTGGTTATTTAAATGGGAGGATCTGGATGAAGTTGAAGGTCCTTTCTTCGAATACGAAATGAAATATTGGAAAGAGACATACTTCACGAATAGAGTATATGTAAAGAAGATTGATGACAGTGATTTTCAACATGTTAGTGTAGTCCAGTTCAACGACGTGGCTTGAGATGTATTTAATTACCGTCTTTAAAACATTGGAGCAATCAGTATAGCATTTACTTCCCGTCTTTGAAACAATGGAGCGATCAGATAGCATTTATCCTCCTACACTAATACAAATTTCCTCATATGCCAGATACAAGTGAATGGTCTGTTATGAATATTCGTATAGATATTCTCACAATGGTTATCGGTATACAAGCGTCGAACTTATAGTAGTCCAGTCTTTGAAATTATCAAGCATAGATGAGGTCAGACTTGCCAGTCTTCTGGGGAAACTGTAGTCGGCTGATATGAGTTTTACATTTCCTTCTGGGTTAGTGAGTCGCTCAAGAGTGAACAACTTTGCAAATCTCCTTACAGCTTACATTCCTTGGAAACCCAAACGCACGAGAGGATCTACAATCAGAATGAAAATAATACAATATTCATTATATTCGTGGTGTAAACAGATCAAGCCAAATACGTTTGAATAGGGAAATTGATACTCTCTGCAATGGTTAGAATAGTGTTCCAATCGACAACGCATTTCCATCTGGTCTTTGGTTGCAAGATATCTCTAGTGGACTGTCTAAACAAAAGTCCTTGGGTCAACAAGGTTGATATTTGATTATGTACATCGAGATTACCAGCTAACGAGAATGAAGAGATCTCGTGTTGTTTTTCTACAAGCTCACCTTCTTTGAGATCTTCATTCCTATTGAAAGATTTGGATTCCGACCTATAGACAACAAGAAGAATGGCCAACAATCTTTCAAGATCGAAATAATTTGGCTGAAGGAGCTTGACATCGATATCTTTCTTAGTTAATTCCGAATTGACTGTGTGTCTTTTTCTGGTTTTCCGTTTACCAGAAGACGTAGAAGTGAACCTTATTAAATCAGCTCTAGGATCAAGGTATGATGCCATATATGAAGCTATAAGTACAAATTTAGCAACATAAGTTAGATTCTCAAGAGCTAAAGAAGAACCAGGAGTCTCTAGTTCATTTTTGTGATAATCTAATACCCCAATTCTCAATAGAGAATCGTTTTGAAACATATGTCTGTTTTCTCGGTAAACTTTATAGAAATCATTGACAGGAACAGTCTCATCAATTACCGGCTCAATGAAATTCCCCCATGCCATAGTACAAATATCGGTTAACATGGAGATGTTAGGACCGCAATATTGATATACCAGATCAATAATTACTTGAACATATTGTTCCCAAAATTGTTTCCCCACTGGCCCATGATCAATTGCTGGGTCGCCAAAGAAACAGAATTGGTTTCTCTGTAAGATTTGGATAACTTGCTCTTCAGTGTATGGCTTCAAATATATAATAGGGATACTATTAGTTACAAGCTGCATTGGAAGTTCTCTCCTTGAAATAACTATCACACAAAAATTCTGTAGGTGGGTGCAATCTCTCATCTTGGCGAACCAACGGAGTAGACTTATATGGTCATCAACAAATTTATCAAGTGAGTCAAGAACCAAGAAATGTTGTTGATTGTAGCCTGTATCATTTACGAAACTCTCCAAATTCTTCAAAAAAGTGGGAAACCCATCTAACCCAGCCCCTCTGTGGGACATACTGTAATCGACATCATCACCGATTTCTTCCCCACTGTCAACCACAATCTCTCGAATTAGCTTTTGTAATAATAATTTTAGAGTGAGAATCTCATCACAGTTTAAGACCGTTTTGTTAACCCCAAGTTTTTCCAAATATTTATTGACGAGAAGGGATTTTCCGGAGACTTGGTACCCATGTACATAAAGAATTGGTACACAGCAAGAAGGTTCTGTATCTATGAAAGAGTTCAAGATATCCAATTCCGTATCTCGATATAGTACTATTCTCTTCAAATCTTCAAGTTCTTCTTGGTTCATGGTTTGAGTGAAAAATAAATCGCGTTGATAAACGGTTAGCATTTGCAGCCATATTTACATTCTTGAAAATTATTAATAAATATTTATTTTATACATATTAGATATAACCTCCTTCTAGAGCACCTCGGAGCAATTCCAAATTATATATGGAAGAGATATTATGGAACACTTGCAATTTCTTCTCGAATTCAAGATAACTCATGGTCTCTATCCATTTACCAGAACATTTACAATGTTCACTTAAATTATCACTTTTGATTTGCTTACATTTTTCACACTTCATATCTTGGCTTAAAAACTTGGTACATAAGCGATTCAATTGACTGACAAGTTCCTCTTCAATGGCCACTGCATTATATGATCTTCCACATCTATTACAGCTCCAAAGACCACTTTGTGGTTCTCTACACATATCGATATCTCTGGTAAAACTGCAATGATCACAAATAACTTCAGGGATGACCAATGAAGAACTAGGGTCTTGGAATGTAGCTTCTTGACTGAATTCTCTTATTTCAAATACCGATAACAATTCTTGTCTTAATACTCTAACTTCAATAGATCTTTTAGCAGACAAGCCCATAACTGCACAAAAAAATTTAACAAGTTGTAGTACTGGATTTTTCAAATGTAAATGGGACCCTGGCAATTTAGGAAATTCATATTCTTGCTGTAACTCTGGATTGATGATGGATTCAGTCTGTTTATGGAACAACAGTTTCACTCTTTTGAATAATTGTTTTCTGAACATGTCAGTCACCCCATTACCTAATTCCCCATCATCCAAATTTTCATCTTCATGGGAATCATGTTTCTTTTGTCCCCTTAAAAGGTGAGCAATTTGCGTTACACGGGGAGCTCCACCATTTTGGGTGGGTCCTGTTAGTGTATCACTTTTGTGCTTGGTTAAAGAGTCCAAGAGAATGATAAGCCAATCTTCAAACTCGTTCTGGAAAATCACCGGTAAGAATTGTTTCAATTGCCAATTATTGACGGGACGTAAATCTTGGAACTCATCATTAGTAATAGTAGTACAGTATCTACCACCATAATTGTATTGGTCCATCCAGAGTAGAATGTCCCAGTATTTGACAATCTCCATCTCGAGGAAACCGAACAACGGTTTAGATCGAGCAGCTTTAACAATATATTGACCATAAGCGTAGGAATTCTCAACTGATATTTTGCTTGTTTGGATAAAAATCTTGTTTCTATTAGCAAAAATAACACTGGCATTCATTCTTTTAAATTCCCCAATCAATTGGAATAGAGCTTTGATGGTCAAGTTGTGAATATGATAATGAAGAGCAAAATCATAAAGGTATGAGCTATTTCTTTGAATCCAAGGAACTAAATAATTCATCATTGAATCAGCATTACTATTGTTTTTCAAAGCATCATCCCACCAATCTTTAACCATACTTCTTAATACATTTAATTGGACATTACCGAAGGCATCTTCCATCAATGTAGAACCACCATTATTAGTATCAAATAAAATACCCTCATCAACCAAATCCGCCCCCTCAGCTTCATTGATAATAGAACTCGTCAAAATAGTGTTAATAGCCAAAGTACCAACGTTGATTTCCAAACAAGCAGTTTCATAAATTTCGGGATTATTGATAGTTGGGAAATCAAGACTTTCATAATCTGGGGCTCTATCCATTTCAAAACCACCATGGTCTGCCAAAGGACAGTCGGACCACCAAAGAACCACGTTATTATGAGATAACCTTCTGGCATATTCAATATCAATTAAATAACTCAAATTCTCTGCTTGCAAATTACAAATAGGAATATTACCATATTTTGATAAAGAAATTAAGTTTTTTATCCAAGAAGCTAATACAAAATAATGATTTATGATTCTTTTACTGATGAGAGAATGCCATCCAACAGCAGGTAAATTCAAAGATTTGACATTCATTTTGATTGTTGGGAATCCTGATGTGGAGGATAAAACGTCCAATAGCTTATCAGTATACGGAGATTGAACAGCTAAAAGTGCTTTATTACTCTTACTTTCGTTTATTTTACCAATAGTCTTGTTCAATTTAGTGAATAACTTCGAATTATCGGTAAAATAATTGACTTCAAAGTTCATTTCATTAGGGTATTCAATGATGTTATACATTTTACCCAACTTATCTTCTTTGGCTAAAAATACATCACGATAAACTTTTTGCATATTACCACCAAGTTCTTGTGCATTAGATGTCGGTTTCAAAACAAACATTTGAACTGTATTTTCCCATGATTTAAATACTGTGAAAAATTCATAACTATTAGTGTCGATGTGAAGAAGATACAATATATCCATACCAAACCGTTTGAGATAATTTTCATTATCAATTTTCATAAGGTCTTTGGTATTGAAACCATTTTTCAATCCCTTACCCAAGGCACCAACCCTTGTATCATCGAATTTCACACAATTACCCAATTCTATAATAGCTCTTTCCATAGGGTTGATCTTGGATTCATATAGACCGAGGAGCTTAGCACTATTCAAAATACCATCAACCTTGGTAGATTCCTGTTGGAAAACAGGTTGTGCCATAGTTAACTTATACAAATTAGAACCATCATGTCCATTGGGTAAGATTGCATTAGATTTTTCAATATCACCATTAATTTTGATCTTCTTAGTGTCCAAAGGAGTCTTAAAAGAAGCATACACTTTTTTAGGAATATGAAAGTTGAACAGGTGGACTTTTCCAGCAGCAGAAATGAATACCTTCAAATCACCAGGTTTATTAGGATCTTCTTTGTATTCTAAGATTTGCCAATCAGAACCAGCAACATTTTCAGCTTGACGACGGAATAAACCACCGACGGAAGATCTTTGAGAAGATTCAGAATTTTGACCAAACAATTTTGTTCGTCTTTCTCTATTTTTCTCTTGAACTTTCCATTTAGCCTTCTGGTACAGTAAGAAACTACCGTAATCAACCAACATATCCGGACAAGGACCATTCAAAATAGCATCGTTTCTTTCTTCCTCCTCCTCTGATTCTAAAGATTTTGTGTTTCTAGCTAATTTTCTTTTCCTGTTAGTGACTTTGCCTACTCTAGACTTTTTTATTTCGGCTGCTACATTACCGAAATCTTCAATATCTTTTATTATCCTAGCTTTAGCATCACCATCTGATTTCTTGAAAAAGGTAGAGATAGATGATTGTTGTTTTTTATCTTCTTCTCTTAAGATCTTCTTTTGCAACCAATCTGGATGAGGCACTCTTGGAACTGGATTTTTAACATTTTGTAAAGCTGCAGGAATGGTAATAATTTTTTGAACAACAGAGGCTAAACGCTCATAGTAATAATTCCAATCAATGACATCTCTTGGATCAAATGTAGTCAACGAAGTATCTTTTAACCACTTTTTCAAGAAGTACTCCTTTTTATCAGATGAAAAAATGGATACAGGAACGGCCCTTTCCGTGACGGGAGCCCCAATGGGTTTAGCACTAATAATATATTTAGTTGCAAGACCAGCATCTTTAACCATTTCTTCACCTAAAAATTCACCCAATCTTTTGGCGGTTGTGATAGATGTAGACTTCTGATCACCATATTCCACAAGACTTTTAGACATGCTTCTATTTTCACAAATAAGCTCAATCAAGTCTTCATCTTCTAACATACCACCTCTAGTATCAAGAACATCTAACCAATTATTAGCAACGCTGGCAACAGCTCCGTAACAAGAATCCAATGAATCACCCTCCAAGAATAATTTGAAGATATCGGATTGGAAATTCTTAATAAGTTGTAATTCACCTCTTCTCTTTAATTCGAAACCTTTCAATTCAGCGAGTGAGCCATCATCGTTGAAAACTGCATATCTCTTCTTTAAACCCTTCCCTTCTTCTTTAGAGGTTGGTAAAATCATAGCTTTATAAGGTCCATCAACTTCGAAGAAAATAGAATTCTCAGAATGGGTCTCATACTTGAAGTTATCTGCATCGACCAAATCTTGATATTGGTGATTAGTAAACTTTTGGTGAACGATATAATTTAACATGTTACATGGATATTCAACCGTTAATTTCTTACCATCTTTGCATTTTAAATCGAAATTTTCTGGGAAAGATTTGGGAAGAATACACCAAATACCATCAGTATCCAATTCCAAAGGTCTCCCAAGTCTTTCAACTAATGATCTAGCCATTTGAATAATTGTTGAACCAGTAAGACATGTGATACCAGCCATTTCTAATGAATACCAACGAGAACCTTTTCTCATTACATAACCATAAAATGAATTCAAGATAACCTTATGAGCCAATTGAAGTGAATCATATAATACCACCATCTTTTTTGCTTCATCTTTGGCAACTATATCAGACTTATCTATCTTTCCAACTTTTCCTTTCCAAACTTTAGCAAGACCTTTAAATTCATAACGACGATCTCTAAAATCTCGAACAGTATTAACATAAAATGGATTTTCACGTTGGCAAACAATTGATTCTCTTGTAATAGTTTCAGTTTGTTTGACTCTGTGATATACTTTTTTGGAATAATCAGATAATCTTTTTTTAATTTTTGATGCCTGCTCAGAATAGGATAATTCTTCAAAAGTTCTTGGGGGTAACCATTCTTTAGCAGGAGGAAAAGACTCATTTTGAAGAGATCTTTTGATCATACCATATTCGTTCATTTCGGCTGGGAAGAATTCACCTCTCCAAGACCAAGGTAATCTTCTATCGCAGTTCTTACCAGGTCTATTGAAATCACAAGCAGCACAATCTTCTTCAGACTTCATTGAATCAGGTTGCAATCTATTCGACGTCATAATATTTGGATACATAGATGCCACATCTACATGGTAAATCAAAGGACTTTCATGTCTATTAGGATTGTTCTTCAATTCCAATAACTCGCTTTTAATTGCATCATGAACTTCATCAAAATTTTGAATGTCATCAAGTTTCTTATTACTCTCTACTTCAACGAAAAATTTCAAAGCTTTAGGTAAATCGTCAATTAATTCATCTATTGCCGTTGGGTCGACATTGAAATTTGTTGGTATATCACTCCTAAAAACACCAGCTTCCAAAGATTCAACATGTCCACCGACATAAGTTTCAGATTCTAACAAATGACCATCGTAAAATCTTTCAACGGGATCGGTGTATTTATTAGGCAAAACAATGTTTTTGTTATAAGCTTGAACCATCAATAACATTTCACACAAGGTACCAGTACCTTTTCTTAAAACTTCATCGGGGTTCAACGGTAAAATTGTACATAAAGAAAACACAAAAGGATGAACATATTTGTAGTATAAGTAGTAAGTAGCCACTGCATCAGAAACAGAATATTCAGATAAGTACTGTGGCCTCTCGTAAGCATACGGAGTCATCAATTCTGGATCTAATTCAGTTGGATTATAACCAAGTTTTGCCGTGGTAACAGCTTTTAGACCTTGAGAACCCTGTGGAAGATAAGAATCTCTTTTGACCCATCTGAAACAATCCATGTGGACACAATATTTGGATTTATATTCTCCTTCATTGTCTTTAGCAAAACCAATTTCGTTGAACATATCTAAATCGTGAAATCTTGCTCTAGTTTCTACGAATGGCCAATCGAAAAAATCACCATTATACGTTGCAATGACTGTTGGTCTCTCATCTCTTATGTGTTCAAAAAATCTTGATAATACCAGCTTTTCATCGGGTTCATTAAAAATAGTAAAGATACCGGGATATTCTGGTTTTGGAGTATATTCAAAATCTTCAATATCTTCAGATATGATTTCTCGATTGGTAATTAAAAACCCTTCACCATCTATCATATAAGAAATCATCATAATTTGATCCACCTTAGCATCAGGAAATTTCAAAGGAGCCTTAGTGGTCTCAATATCAAACGCCAATATAACAGGATCAGCAAATGCAATCCTTTCAGTATCCTCTTCGAAAGAAACTTCCAGATGCTTGACCCAAACATTGTACCATTTACCAACTCTAAGGTCCATATCTATAGATACTCTTACATGATAAGGAACATCATATTCTCTCATATCATCTATAAACTTCAAGGGATCTGAAGGCTGATCAGGTCCAGTACTAGACATAGATTGGTAAATTTCTCTGGAATCTTTCTTCATTTGATTGTCTTTGATTATCGGGGCTAACGTTCTTCTAGCAGCTAGCAAATCGGAAATATTATGGAATACCAATTTAATTAAACTTCTTTTCAAACCTACTAAATGGTTAGGCAATGCAAGATCTTCTTTGGTTGTTCTACCAACCAGCTTCATGTGACAAGATTCCAAAAGTCTTTTGAGGGTTTCTTCAACCTCAGATTCAGTTCCTGAATGAATGCATAAAAAGAAATAAGGATCATGTTGATAAGTCACTTTGAAAGAGCCACCTTCTTCATCTAAGAAATAATAATCGACTCCGGAGTATCCTAGGAGATATTCGTCACTGGGAATAGTAGTGGAATGCATATTTACAAGCCAACCTTTTTTTGGTTTGGTACCATCATTTTCCCCGTGTTCAATTCTATCAAATCCCATGATAGAATCCATTTGGTCGATTCTTTGTACGAGTTCCGATTTTTGTATAGAATCATTTAACATTGGATTGTTAGCCATGTATGGATCCAAATCTTCTCTCTGTCGATTATTCAGTCCGAAAGTACTTCTCACGACGTTGGAGTTCTTAACAAATCTAGCAGATGAAGACCCTTTGAATGTAGAGCCTTTTGATGACATTATGCGATGAGTGGATTAAATTAAGGATAAAAAATTAGGAAAAAAGAAGTATATATCAAACAAATGGGACAAAAGAATGTGTTTTAAGAATAAATGGAAAATCTTTAATAATGCAGTTTTTAGGGAGGTGTAATTAATGCCCTTTTTTCTATCAGTAGGATTTAATGCAATTGAAATTTTATCAATTTATGAAAGAGAGACGCGTTACGCGACGCGATGGTTGGTGTTAGGATGTGATGGCCCAACCACAGAACAGAGCCATAAAATGAACGACCAAAAAGGTATATGTATACGAATAATATATAGATAGGAAAAGGTGAATATGTAGCAGAAGTGACAAAGTGTAATGGTAGACTGAAGACTGATTTATAATGTTATTAATATACAATATCGATCTACAAATTCATGAAAATGAATATTAAACCCTGGACCACAAAGGAATAAATAAATAAAAATTGGAGTCTTATTCTCCTTTGATTTTGTGGGACACTATTGACGGCGGTAGATCCAACAAAAGAATTTGAAGTTGGTAATACTAAAAATCTTAAAGATCTCATTAAAAATAAAGCAAAAGAGCCAGCCAATATAAGAATCAATCCATAAAACAAGAAGCCACCACCGACAATTTGTTTCAAAATCAATAAACCAATAATCGGTACATACTTGTATCCACTAAAACTAACAATATCCCAAAATGAACCGGAAGTTTGACAATTTAAAAGATAAAGACCAACCCTGAAAATCAATATATCAAATATCAAGCAAGCCAAAGCTTGAGACGCCAAGTATCCAAATAACTGAGGATGGAAATCCCCTTTCAACCCTTGGAAAAGTGACCATAATAAGACGTATGTAATATAAGACATGAAAGGAATATATAAATCAGGTGCATTAATATCTTGATTTGGCGGAGCATAACTTATAGCCGATTGAGTTCCATCATCATTTGTTTGCGTCAGTGACATCCTAGCCCAGTTTTCATTTCTGAATGGGAAAAGAATCAACCTCAATTTTTTCAACACATAAGAATTACTGATTTGGAAATAATAGTTAAGATTTGATGTAGGAGGAATAAAGGCCCCGAAATTCTGCTGGAGATATTGATTTGATTGACCAAGACTGTTTTTGGCAAATTGAGCAGCCATAGAACTGGCAGGATCTTGGAATAGATTGTTGTAAAAATCTCCTTGTTGCTGTTGTCCTGATTGAAATTGAGGATTTGCATTGGCCATATTTGGATTGGACATATTGGGGTTCGCCATATTTGGATTGGCACCCAGATTGAACGCCGTATGTTGTGGTTGGGGGTGTTGGATGTTGCCGTATATACTAGGATCCTGGTATTGGTACTGGGGGTTCTGGTACCCCGTGTTGCCATATGGTGTATACATGTTGACGTGAAATTTGGAGGAGCGACTGAGAACGAGAGAGCCAGAGTGTGGGTGTGTACAGTGTACAGGATGCAAGGTTGACAGGCTGAGACTTAAACTGAGATCTGTTGACTGCAGAGAAAAAGCAAGACTTGAAAATGAGACAACTGCGAAGCCTCTCACTGCGCCAGTTATGAGCTAACTATCGCGTTAGGCGGTGGAGCCCGTGCGGACTTCAGGCAATCGCAATCGATCTTCTAGAATAACTAGCAAGCAGAAATATATAAACCTCAATTCCCTTGCTTTTAAACTTTTATAACTTTTATAAACCTATATTATAAACAGAAACCATATACATTATATAGATCAATGGTTGAAGGAAAAGTCTTGGTGGTATCAAATAGATTACCAGTAACTATTAAAAGATCACCTCAAGGTGATTATGATTATACCATGTCTTCTGGAGGGCTTGTTACCGCATTACAAGGATTAAAAAAATCAACCGAATTTCAGTGGTTAGGATGGCCCGGTTTAGAGATCCCAGAGGACGAACAACAAAGGGTCAATGACGATTTAATTGAAAAATTCAAATGTACCGCCGTTTTTCTCAGTGATACGATAGCTGATTTACATTATAATGGATTTTCAAATAGTATTTTATGGCCGCTTTTCCATTATCATCCAGGAGAAATGAATTTCGATGAAAATGCTTGGGCCGCATATATCGAAGCTAATAGGTTATTTGCCAAGACGGTTGCTCTGCAAGTTGATGATAATGACATGATTTGGGTTCATGATTATCATTTGATGTTATTACCTCAAATGCTCAGAGAAGAAATCAAACAAACAAAGAAGAATATTAGAATTGGGTTTTTCTTACATACCCCTTTTCCATCTTCCGAAATTTATAGAATTTTACCCGTTAGACAAGAGATTTTGAAGGGGGTGTTAAGCTGTGATTTAATCGGGTTCCATACCTATGATTATGCCAGACACTTTTTATCTTCTGTTTCTCGTATTGTATCGAATGTTTCCACTTTACCCAACGGTATAGAGTATCAAGGCAGATCAATTGGAATAGGTGCTTTCCCTATTGGTATTGATGTAGACAAGTTTTTACAAGGTTTGAAAAAAGACAGTGTTATTGAACGAGTCAAGCAATTGAAACAAAAATTCGGTGATACTAAGGTTATTGTTGGAGTTGATAGATTGGATTATATTAAGGGGGTTCCTCAAAAGCTTCATGCGTTTGAAATCTTTCTTGACGAACATCCTGAATGGATTGGGAAGGTTGTATTAGTCCAAGTGGCAGTTCCGTCAAGAGGTGATGTCGAGGAATATCAAAGTTTAAGGGCTACTGTTAATGAATTAGTTGGTAGGATTAATGGAAAATTCGGTACCGTTGAATTTGTACCGATTCATTTCATGCATAAATCAATTCCATTCGATGAGTTAATCAGTTTATATAAAATATCGGATGCTTGCGTTGTTAGTTCAACTAGAGATGGTATGAATTTGGTCAGTTACGAATACATTGCATGTCAAGAAGAAAATAATGGGGTTTTGATTTTATCGGAATTCGCCGGTGCTGCCCAATCATTGAATGGTTCATTAGTTATTAATCCCTGGAATACCGAAGATTTGAGCAGAGCTATTCATGAAAGTTTGACTCTTCCTCAAGAAAAAAGAGCCTTCAATTTCCAACGATTATTCGAATATATCTCCAAATATACTTCCGGCTATTGGGGTGAAAGTTTTGTTAAAGAATTGTATAAATATTAAGTCAATAGTTTATATATATTTGGAATAAATGTTACTGAATAAGTTATTATTCTACATGGTCATTAAAGTCATTAGTTGCACTCAAACTCGAAAAGGTATGTGTTGCCAAATTTTTTTGTGTGAGTGGTTTAATCAATGTATTCTCTTTATCGGCTTTATCATCTTTATCATCTTCATAAGTCTCTGGCCCTAATTCGATTTGTCTGGTAGTGGAATTGCTAGCTATATTGAGATTGGTATTGACACCAAGTTCACGTTGTGGTTGTTGAGCCGGAAGATCAGTCGTAATGACTTGAGGTCGTATACCTAGCCTTGACAAGAGAGAGTTATTCGAATAAAGATACGAAAATGCCGAAGGCTTGGCAGGTTCTTGAAGTATGGTACTTTCTGAAGTCAATGGGGAATCCCGAAATTTGTTTTTATGACTAGGATATGTGATCTTAGTTTTAGAAACATCCCGTTCGTTTGATGAATTTGCATTTGGAGGAGACCTTGAACCTCGACTACTTTGTTCATCTTCTTCTTTGAAATTCTTAATATCTTCTTCGACGTTCTTAGCCAGATCAAATGCTGACATTAAGTAAGGCATTTCTTCTGCAATGGTCGTTTTGTGCAATATACTTGAACCTCCAAGTAAAGAATCAGAATTCTTACTTTCGGCAAGTCTTGCAGCTCTTGAATTTTGCGTGGTGTTTACCTGAGAAGCACTTGGTTGGGATTTAGTGATCGAATGAATCATAGGCGCCATGTATGAAGAGCCATACATACTTGAACCCATTTCCAGATCGTAAATCGAATCAGTATCATCTTCACTATGAATATTAGAAAATCCTGGAGAATTTGTATCCAGTCTCGGGCTTCTGAATCCGTGGCTATGACCGTGTAGTTGTGGAGGTTGTTCAAGCTGAAGCTGTTTACGTACTGCAGCTTCTGCTGCTGCTGCTGCTTCCTTTTCCTTCTTTTTCATCATTTCTTCAGCTTTTTCAAGTTTGAAAGCTTCGAACATTTTCTCCATATCGCTTATAACTGCTAAACATTCGTGCTTTTCAGTCATGTCTTCATCTTCAATTGCAGAATTCAATTGTTTTAATAAACTAGCCACGAACGATTTATATGTGGTGACAGTAGTACTTGATTCTCCATCAGTGAGCATGGTTTCTAATTCGGTACCAATTGTAATTAACTTTGCCTTCAGATATGCCACCGTCACTTTATCGGCCAAACCATGCTTCAATTTGATATTTCTCAATGTTAATGATGTGAGTAAAGTCCCGGAGTCCAGAATATACTCAATAGGCGTCAAAGTTTTCAGGGCTTTGGTGATATAATCCAAATCAATAGCAATTTTCGAAAGTTTCTTATTCATATCATGGCAGTCGGTCAAAACCTTCATAGATATACTATTATTGAAGTCTTTGATATTACTATTATCATTATTGAAATGATCACCCGAGTTGATATCCAAGGAGATGAAGGCCCAATTCTTCAAATTTAAGTCTATTTTCTCCAAAGTCTGAAGAATTGTTAATGATAATTGACATAATTTTGAAACTTTCCTTTCAGCCAATGAAAACCCAGAGATGAGATTTAAAAGTTCGTTTGTTTTATCAAGTTCTTTATTCAAGTTTGGATCATTGGCGAGGTTGATGATCGGATCTTCAAAAGTTGTGGCCATTTCAAAAGGTTAACACGTTTCTTTGGGAGATGGTACGTCTTATATCAATGTTTATCCTTTAATATTACTCGATAAAGTCTGATGTGAATTTTCCCCCGAATCTTACAGTGGCAATTTTGAATGTCTTTGATGGGTATGACGGTCTCTATTGATGCTAATGATATGCAATAGTTGATGCTTATGCTAAAAAAACCTTGTTGAAAGGTACGAATAAATAAAGTTTATTGAAAAATAAAATCATAAGTTTTTTTTTGTTCGCATTGGGACGATGAAATCTGGTGTAAGGAGTTTATTGCTCAAGGTATCATATATTATATATACACAAGAATCGTGGAAACCAAAGAAATTAAGAAATAAAAAACTACATCATTAAGGGAATTGTCTAATATGGTTGAGCATTACAGTAAATTCTTCTCTTTGAGTATTCGGGATTTCATCATTTCATACCATTCATCAATAGTTGCAGTATTATCATAGATGGCAATTATAATTAATGTCATATTATCAAACCCTATACCAGTAACATTGGAAGCCATTGATATGCAATCATTTAATATAAACTCCGTAATATGCTGCAAAGTCCAATCAATTGCTAATTTATCTCGTATTATTTTAATGAGTTGATCATTTCTATAACAATCCCAAATTCCATCGCATGCTAGTACAACAAATTCTGGTTGTTTTAATTGTTTGATGTCATATACCAATACATCTGGTTCACAAGTCACTTGTAGAAGTTCAGGAGGAAGGTGTATCAAATCATGTTTGAAGTACTTTCTATTTTTAGCAGCGTACTTATTGTGACAGTTATCTAGTTCAATGAACGGTATTTTAAATTTAAAGTCCCCGAAAGCTCTAGATAATGCCAAAATCTCATTAACCCTTCCATTTATAACGTATCCTCCGCTATTTTCAATTCTGACTCTTTCTCCCATATTGGAAGGTTTATGATCAAATGATAATGTTTTACAGGCACCTCCATTTAAGGATAATATAGCTCTTGAGTCACCAGTGTTAGCCACTATGATATACTTTTTTTCTATTACAACGACCACTATGGCCGTTGATCCACAATGAGCTGATTCATGAGCTGGTAAGTCATGATCAATCTTGAAAAATACGTCTTTGATACATTTCATGTAGTCTTGTAGGGCTGTATCTGACAGTTTGACCAAACGATTCATTTCTTTGAATAACAAGCTAGGAAGTTCATCTGCTACGATATCCGCTACTTCTTTCCCTCCGTGACCATCAAAGACAGAAAATATCCCTAAACTTTCATCTTCGTTAACCTTTACTGAATGAGCATCTTCCATCGAAGTTCTATACCCTTGCATTGACCCTACACAGTAGGACAACGACGATAAGTTATGAATATCTATGGCCTTTTCTTCTATGGGGTGTGATAATAACTGACCCATTGTGTGATAAGCGTTGGTTTCAAAAATACGGTGGTTCCTAATTAAATACGTGTTTCTTGTATAAAATACCAGTAACTTTCTGAAAAAGTCACAAATTTGGGTGAAACTTTGAGAAACAAAAGTAATCAAGATATTTGCCAGCTGTTAAAGATACTAAGAACCTTTATTTATTACAACAATGGTATATTAAAAGTATGTCTATGACTCGAGTCTACTGTTTCCTCACAATAGATAAGTTATCCTTAATGATTTTTACTTGCGCGTGAGGAAATAGAAAAAGATGAACCCATTGATATTGCGAGGAGCTGATTGAGGGATGCGAGCTAAATTGCTGCGAAGAGGTGAAGTGACGACGGGGTCGGAGATCCTAGCTATGGCTATGTAATTTGTGGATACGTGGATATGAAGTTGGGACTGTGGCTGGGACTCATGCTGGTGATTAGATCCTTGTAGAAATATACTTATGCTTGAAAATTCAATTTGCCTTTTCGCCTTATTACTCTCTTTTTTAACCAATTTTATTCCCTAGTCTATTTATATTCACAGCCATTTTCTCACTTTATTCAAGTTTTCCTATTTGCTGCAAAAATTACTTTAAATAGAAATCTAAAATTCGCAACTTCTCCACACTATCATACACCCTTTTAAAAATGATGGTTCCAAGAATTGACAAAGATACTGTTGACGGCGACAAGAACTATAAGGCACCAAAATCATTTCCAATTGGGCCTATATTTACCAAGTACAAAAAAAATCCTATTCTTACTCCTAATCCAGATAACGAATTCGAAAGTGCTTACATTTATAATGCCTCTGCTATAGTTCTTGATGATAAAGTTTATTTGCTTTACAGAGCCCAAAATGCTGCCAAAGTTTCCACCGTCGGATTGGCATGGTCCGATGATGGATATAATTTCACCAGACATAACAAACCAATTATTTTTCCCACTGAATCTTATGAACAGGGCGGGGGATGTGAAGATCCTAGAATTGTTAGAAATCCGGATCTGAAATTATTCCTTGTTACTTATACTGCTTATGATGGTAAGACTGCGAGATTGTGTACGGCCACATCTAAAGATCTATTCAATTGGGACAAAGCAGGTCCAATTATTCATCCAGACTCTAGTTGGCATGATATTGCAATCGATTCAGATGGTAGTCAATTGATTAGGAAAGCATGGCTGAAGTCGGGAGCCGTATTTGTTGATAGAAATAAGGATGGTAAATATTACATGATCTGGGGAGATTGTGCTTTTCATTTGGCCGAAAGTACTGACTTTAAAAAGTGGAAACTTACTTCCAACGATTACCAGACCAATTTGTTCACGAAGGGAATTTTTGATTGGCAAAATAAATTGATCGAGCCAGGCTCTGCCCCGATCAAATTAGATAATGGTACGAACCAGTATATTTTATTTTATAATTCAGCTACAACTGGGGGTGGAGAATATGTCAAAGATACATATGCTATTTCTCAAATGTTGGTTGATTATGACAAAATTAAGCAGGGTCCAGTGGCCAGATTGGAAAAACCCATATTGGTACCGGATGCTGCCAATGAAGTCGAGGGACAGGTTAATAGAGTGGTGTTTACTGAGGGGTTGGTACAATTCCACGGCAAGTGGTTCTTGTATTTCGGACAAGGTGATTCTGAATTGGGGGTTGCAACTACTGATGTTCGATAGGACACTGGTATTGACAATGAAAAAATTAAGCATTATATGTAGTTAATGAATAAGATTGATTTATCTGAGGATATAAAGATAGGAATTCAGTTCAAAAAGACACAAGGAGTATGATAATAAATACAAACTGATTTCTAAAAAAAGGTGGAACTTTAGAATATTATAAATTTGGACCCGTTTAGCTTATACTATACAACTTTATTTGATTTTTTTGCAGTAGCAGAATCCAGGAGTTCTTTGACTTTCCCATTAATGCTTATTCTGCGTAGAGTACGATACCACCGAGCGAATTATGTAACGGTGGTTTCCATTACTTGTTTGTCAACCTTTTCAGATCACTAGATGACAAATAGCCATCATGTTGAAGCACAACTCTAAAAGAGAACTGTACAAGAGAAATCTTCAGAACTATGTTCATGATCAGTGAAAATTCGCTCGTATTTGATTTGGAGAACAGAGTTTCCCTATATACTGTACCTATTATTTTCTGTTATAGATTCGAACATTATGTGGTTCAATTTCATACACAGATTAGTACTAAATTCCTTACATAAAGAAAAAAAAGAAGTAAGCCCGAGTAAGTGGCCCGTTCCAAGGAAGAGGGAGGGTTTTGAGTATCGGTCAATTCCGTACTCCGTATGAAAGACAGACAACCGAAGAGTAGGACCTATAATGATGCTATTGGAAATCTCCCCACCATTGTAGTCTCTTGTGATGGCTGCAAATGCCCCACAATGCGCAAATATTTGCGCACATCTGCCACATTTTAAACATAATTTTAGACGTAACTTCTGGCAAATCTCAGTACTATGGCTTCATTTGTACGAAATAATCCCCTCAACAACCCCGAGACCATAAATGTTGAAGTACCTCTCAATTCATCCCCGATCAGAATAGCATTACTTGGAGCCGCCAAAACTGGGAAAACGTCGATCGTTTCAAAATTCGTGCAAGGGATATTTGCTGATACTTATTACCCCACTGTCAGAACCAACTCAAACTTATTTACATTTGCCCCTACTACCAAGCAATCTCGTGATATCCTCACCAACCCATCACTGCATCTAGCCAAATTAGAGTCGAAATCGATCGCGTTGAGTGGGGTCTTGAAGAATCTTAAGCCAGACATTAAGAAGGTGCAAACAGGTTACGATACAGAGGGACACGAATTGGTGGTACACCGCAAAACAGACTACTATAGAAGCTACAATCATAAATCTGAATACGAACATACGAGTGAGGTGGAACCATTAGTAACGCCCATGTTGATAGAAGCCATAGATACACCGGCCTATAAGTCAGATTTCATCCCGTTCCTTGAGTCATCCTTGTATACCAAACTCGATAAAGACATCTTAAAGAATCTTGCGAATGAGCCAAGACGTGATGTTCTGACGATGCCGTTACTCGTAGCCAGTGGAGCTAGTGAATTGAATGGGTTAGTTCATGGATATTTTTATGTTTATAGTGCAATTCCATCTTATAACCCCCCTTCTTATGATCAGCCACCACAGCAAGAGGAAACTGATAGTTTATCTGTTCTTCGACTGATCAAGCTGTCAATTGATGAAGCCTGGAAAGAATATTATACTTATAAAATGAAATGGGAAGAGGGAAAGGAGACCGATATATATTCCATCAAACATGCATTGAAGACCTTTTTAACTAGTAAAAATGTCGAAGAAGAAGAAAATAAGAAATTGAGTAAACGGAAAATCTATAAAGACTTATTGGAAATTCCCAAAGACCCATCTGACCCTTACTTTCCTCCTCCAATATGGATTATTTGTACTCATAGTAATAGTCAGTTGGCTTCGCCTCATTTGATTGAAAATGGAAGAAAAACTGCTTTACAATGGGGTTGTGGGTATGTTTCCATCGATGTGGCCGACGAAGTTGAAACAGTGTTGGCATTGATGGTTAGAGAAATCTCTGAAAGAAGGAGGATTCAACAGAAATAGGTAACAATATATTAGAGCATTTGTATAATACATAGGTGAACAACCATTTTCAAGCGGGCTTATATGTTTTGATCTCTTTTGCTGTATATATAGGTTTTCTATATTCCCCCATGTATGATGCATAGGGAAATACCTCTGTACTTTTACCTACTATATCTACTTTGTCGAATATATGACATCAATATTTATTAACTATATACAAAGAATTTTATTGAGAGATATTATTTTTGGGGTTTTTTTAAAAGAAGATTTGACAATAGCCATAGTTTTCTATTGTCTTGGAGTTCTGGAAGGATGTCTAGAATTGTTTGAAGACTTGGTGGTCTTCTTGGTGTACTTTGACTTCTTGTTCCATTTAGCAGCTTCTCTTTTTCTTTTTCTATCAGCTTTGGTAGTAACCGTTGCTTTTGTCTTTTGTTTCACTGGAGTAGCTTTTATTTCTATTTCACTGATTGGTTCAATTTCTTTCATTGATAATTCACCAACTTTATTTTTCAAGTTGAATGAAGGCTGACCATAAACAAAGAATTTGGATTCAATCGAATTTCTGAAGTCAACCAAGTTTCCTTCATCAACAAAAGAAACAAATTCTAATAGCTTTGTACCACCAAAAAAGTTTTGGAATTTAATTCCAATATCTACAGTAATTACCAAGTCACTTATTTCAACTTGTATTACCATTGGTTTCTTAGCAGCGATATTGACCAATATCCCAGAATTGTTTTTCTTGAACAAAGCAAGGTGGGATCCAACTCCTTTTTCACTTTTAAGGTAAAGGTTTAAAGATTTGAGGAGTTTGGTTAGCAGCATTCTACAAACGTCAACATTTGTATGAAGTTCCACTGGATCAGGAACTTTAATTTCTTCAGTTTCAGATTCAGTTGAAATGATTCTAAACATTTTAAGGTAGAATGGTGATCTCAAATCATCGACGTCTTCACCTTTTTCTTTAGGAGCAACAAACATTTCAAAGTAAGGATCAGAACGTAAGTCAAAATTTAATACATCGATAGAATGTCTAACTTCATTATACAATTCGAAAAATGAAGGAGTATCAATATCAATTCTTAAATTACCAGTTCTTGTTAAAGTAGCTTCAAGCATTTGGTAGAAAAATGGAGTGCATGATTCAATATCAATAGCATCAAAATCAATAATTTTAGCTTCAGCAGGTTCTTTGAACATATGATAAGCAAAAGTGGTGATAAAATCAGTAACAGCTGTAGCCTTTTTCTTGGCCTCAACAAACATTTCAAAGTAAAGATCAGAACGTAAGTCGAAATTTAATGCTTCGATGGAATCTCTAACTTCACAATAAATCTTATTGAATAAAGGAGTATCAACATCAAGGCGTAAATTACCAGTTCTTGCTAAAGCAGCTTCAAGCATTTGGTAAAAAAATGGGGTACATGATTCAATTTCAATAGCATCAAAGTAAAGAATTTCATCATCGGTTTTACCATGACCATACATTTCAAAATAGAATTGGGATCTCAAATCCAAGCGTTCATAGGGATTAAAGTCAGGTTTCCACATATTATAGTAGAATTCAGACGTCAAATCGAAAAAAGTGTCAGTTTCAAAAGCATCTGTTTTTTTGGAAACCTTAGATCCACAAATAGAAATCAATGAATCCACGGTCGATTTTGGCTCAGGAAAAGCCGAATAAGTAGCAGACATTGAGTAAATATCAGTAGACTCGGTTTGGGATGATTCGTAAACGAAAGAATACAACATGCTAGAAATCAAAAAAATAGATTGTCCAGCGAAAGCAGTTGGAGAGGAAATAATCCCAAAAGTCAAATTTGCTTCTTATATACCTTGGACTTTCCTAAAATGAATTCAGGCTCGCATGATCTTGCATGAACCTGCATCAAATGTGCATAAAACTATCTAAAGTTGCATATTACTGCGCAGTGTATTATCTATTAACTAAAGAGGTAAGTATATAGATAAGAAAACTATGAGCTATAATGCTACATTGGAAAACCTGAGCTCCGTCTCTCCGTCTAACTAAAAATTGTATGGTTTCTTTTTTACTTTTGTGGATATCTGAGAATTAACAGATCAGTAAAATCAGATATACTTCTAGTGCAAGCCACCTGAAGATTATAGTCAGAATGTAAAGAAATGTATTGCTTGATCATGAAATTCCATTCATGTTTGTTAAACTGGCTATCAATCATTCTTAATGTGCGCTGGTTTAAGGAATTGAATATTGTAGAATTACGAGCACTGTCATAATTAGACGTAAGTTTACGATAGCCGAGGCATGCGAAGCGGTTAATATGATATACAATTATTAGGAGGCTGAACTGTATAGTTGGTGAATAGGGTGTATTGTGACAGTCCAAGTTTATAAACAGGTATAACTAGTTATCGCTGAAAGGATACTTTATCTGCAAATTTGAACAGATACATTCCAAAGCTTCTTCTTGGGTCCTATCATAAAAAGGATCATTCATAGGAAAGTCATATATTTGACAAATCTCATTCAAATAATCGATATCGCAATCCCTCAATTCTCTAATATTATTAGGTAGGTTATCAGGAAGTGTTGGTGGTGGTGGTTCACATTCTCCAGAAAAAACGGGAGCAACCCATTTAATAGGATCATCAAGGCTCTTTACATTCCAATTTCCAACACAACCAGTAAGAGTAAACCAAGTTTTTTTCATGAACCATCGGAATCTTTCATTTTCACACCTTTTTATTTCATGAGAAAGTTTCTCTAACTTGACGATTCTAGATTCTAAATCCTTTAACTCAGGGAAAGATTTCGAGAAATCTGGAGAAGGCGATGCCGTTCCCTCTACAGGAACAGTATTATATATCAAATTGAACTTATTATCAACACCCCATTCCCAATAATCTTGGAAACTAGTATATTCTGCTTTCAATTTATCTTCGAAATTTCCAAATCTCTCTTCCAAAGCCTCTAGCTTATCACATAAGACACTCAAATCACCCTTTATAGAATCTTGGTTATAGACTAAACGATTTTTCAAATTGTCAAGTTCGGTGATCAAATGACTCTTGAAATCAACACACTCGGCATGAAACTCTTTTATCTCGTCATCTAAACAACCACGTTCCTGTGGAACCATGGGAACCAATTTGCTGACATTATTTTTAAATCCTAAACCTTCAACAGTAGTCCCCAAGTCTTCTGTTTCATCAGGTAATGAATCGTTCAAAGTTTCATGAAATAACGTAAGATCCTCAAGTTCACTATTCAAAATTTCGATGGTAAATTGAAAGTCATGTAAAACTGGGTCAACTCTTAAAAGAATAATCTCATCCTTTTCTTTCCCGATTCTTTTCAATTGTTCCCTGAGCCGCCGAAGGTGGTTTATGGCTTTTGGAAAATCATGCTGATTGATCTCATACAAGGTCGGTAAGAGTTTATAAGGAATTCCAAATAATTTCCTTTGGCTGGAACTAAAAGCTGGATAAAAAAAGGGTTTAAGAGAAGCTCTAATATCGATACCCTCGCTGTCAATATCATATATTGGAGCGAGGCGGTAAAGTTCATATTCAGTTAGATCACTGAACAGTTTAGGAAGATGACCGGTATCAAATTGAAATTCTACTTCCTGGCCATCTTCATTTACTGGGAGTCTTAGGATTTCGTCAGGATGATTTATGTTAAAAAGATAATTCAAGTATCGATTGGCTTTGAGAACATTAGTAACATTTAAGCCAATTTCCTTCATGTATTGACGATGAAGATAAGGCCCCGAAACTTTTCTTTTATAATAATGAAGATCAACTTCAATATCAGTCTTTTTTAAAATCTGCTTAATAGTCTTTGGGATATTTCTAGGATAATGGCCATAAGAATCTGCAACAGTCACTAGGGGAAATGAGTCAAAAATGATATACTTGTTCGAATCTTCGCCGAAGATTTGGAACAATCGATGGACAGTGACTTCAAATGCATATAATGCGTTGTTTTCTTGTGTGGAAGCTAAGGCATCAAACATAATAAGTAAATAAGGTGGAAATTTGCAGCCATTACGCAGTATAAACCACAAACAGATTATTGGTGTAGGGGCCAAAAGGATAGCGAGACTGGCACTAAATAGAAGTGTTGAGAGGATTGATAATAAATATATCTTTAGGAATATGATTACCAGAAAACATATAAGATGTACATAAAAGGAGAGCAAAGCATAAAATTCGAAACTATAGAAAGTGATTATCGACCATATAGAGGATACAACGATTAATATGTGCCATTATCGTCTGGCTTGGGTTCCCCAGACATCACCTGTGTACGCCGCACGTTATCGCGATGACAGACATTTAACATTATCATGCATCGAACAGGCAAATCGTGTCCGTTTTGTGAACAGAAGATCACGGCGAACACTCCTATTCTATGTCAACACTGTCACCATGATGAATTAGAAGCTATAAGAAACTCCACCATCGAAAACCAGGAGAAAAACCGAGAATATAGGGACGATATTAACCGAATATTTACCATATCGAATTTCATCATAGACCAAAGATCTCCCCCATCGGAACTATATTCCCAGCAGTCGATGAAATCCATAAAGCTGCTCACTCTTCAGTTACTTAAACGGGAAGTTTTGAACGAGTCTATAAGGATTTCTAATATTGATAAACTGACAGAGTCTGTGCAACATAAAGTGATACAATTGAACGAAAAGATAGTGGATAAAGAACAGGAGATTAAGGATATGACACAAAAAATACGACATGCCAAGAGAGAGATCAATGAGACTCATGATCGTGAATCTCTGGCATTTGTAGCTCAATATTCGGCCATCAAACAGGAGAAAATCTTACAAATTCAAAAACAGATCATCCAAAAAGAATATGAGAACTTTAAAGTACTAAAACAACTCATATTCCGGGAGGAAGAACTCAGATCTCGTAGAGTCTCTTCGGTTTTTCACCTGCCAATTATAGACATCCCTGCTTTTTTTGATAGTAATATTTTCCATTTGAATATGTTTCTAGAGAATGTTATACGGGTTCAAATGCATTTGGCCAGGATCCTAAATTTGAAACAGGAGAATGTCCCGTATTTGGATGAAATGTGTCGCTTAGTTCCTGATACAGAATTCTATGATTTGGTGCAACAAAAGGAAGATTTCATGATCAATGGTGGAGTCTTGGAGCCAGAAATTGAAGAGGAAGAGAAGCATGTACTTCCGGATCAAGTGGAACTGGAGAAAGTAGTGAAGTTAGGAAGTACCATAAAATTGCCTTTAAGTTCCAAGACTATCAATAGTCAATTAAGGAAAGCCAAAGAGATGGAGCCACAAAAGGGAACGGTCCCAACAAGACTATCTCCCTCCAGCCGGACTTCACCCACAACCGCATCCCCTAGAGGTGGTGGCTCAGACCCTATCCAGTCTTCTCCTAAAGAACTGGTGTCGGCAAAATCGACTAGTCTGCCTGCCAAGACTCAGACCTTTGGTAAAGGATTCGGAAAGAAAGTAGTTATTGTTCCCCATAAAATCCTTACAAAACCACTTAAGCAACTAACTTCTAAGGAATATTTTAAATTTGTTCTGGTGATTGTGAAGCTTCTCATAAATTTCAGACATATTTTTGATCTAACGGTAGAGAAAATTCCCAAATCACTGAAAAGACCTCAGCCTCCAATCAATTTCCAACAGATGTTCAAACAAATCCTTCAACTCGATGAATATTTTGAGTATAAGCTTGTTATTTTACAACATAAACGACTTTTGCGTAAAAAAAGTAGTATGGCCATTACTTCATCCAGCATTTCTCAATCAAACACAAGCCTTGAAGGCAGTACAAGCTCAATGGCCCATTCATCTATAGTGTCTCTCATCCAAAATTCAGAAGAACTACGAGAGTTAAGAGATATCAAATTGAAGAATAACCCATATAAAACTAGAATTAAACATATGTATAATAACTTATTTGGCGAAAAGGAGACCTTGACCACAAATGAAATATATGGAGATTTAAGCCAGAACCAGAGCCAGTTAGTAGGCGAAAAAACTGATTTGAGGAGGTTGACAGAAGATGTACATAAGGTTATGAGGGGGAGAGAGCTACAGTGGGATATTGTGAGTAAGATGTATTGACGGTCAGTTACTGTCCAAAGCCTATAATTCAACTCTGACATGTCACTGACCTGTGTCAATGACGTGAATATATAGCAGTACCAAAAATGTAATATACACCAATTAATGAACGGATCTAATTTTTATTATCTGGATCATTATGTGTACACTGTATATATACTCTACGTCCCTAGCCCGCCCAACTACCTCCACAACACATCCATCCTCGTACCAAGAGTCTGCCTACGCTCGCCCCAGGCGCACCATTCCCAACCAGCCACTCGTTTCGCACTCGGATTCAGACGAAATCCTCAATTCTCAACAAGAATTCCTCAACTTACTTCGCTCATTGAGAAATTAAATTTCGTCGACCCTTATCATGTTATCAGATAAAGAATTATTTGAATTAAATAAAAAAGCCGTTACTGAAGGTTTCAAGATCAAACCACGTGTCAATTACAACACTGTGGGTGGTATCAACGGACCTTTAGTTATTTTAGACGATGTGAAATATCCCCGGTTCAATGAAATTGTTAATTTAACATTACCAGATGGAACAATTCGTGCCGGTCAAGTTTTGGAAGTTAGAGGTAGTAAAGCTATTGTGCAAGTTTTCGAAGGAACTAGTGGGATTGATGTGAAAAAAACCCGTGTTGAATTCACCGGAAAGAGTATGAAGATTCCTGTTTCTGAAGATATGTTGGGAAGAATCTTTGATGGATCTGGTAAACCAATTGATAAGGGGCCAAAGATTTTCGCCGAAGATTACTTGGATATTAATGGTTCCCCAATCAATCCGTTTGCTCGTATTTATCCAGAAGAAATGATCTCAACTGGTATTTCGGCCATTGATACTATGAATTCTATTGCTAGAGGTCAAAAGATTCCTATTTTTTCTGCTTCTGGGTTACCACATAATGAAATTGCTGCTCAAGTTTGTAGACAAGCAGGTTTGGTCAGACCAACCAAAGACGTTCATGATGGTCATGAAGACAATTTCTCTATTGTATTCGCTGCTATGGGTGCCAATTTGGAAACTTCAAGATTTTTCAAACAAGATTTCGAGGAAAACGGAAGTTTGGAAAGAACTACCTTATTCTTGAATTTAGCTAATGATCCAACCATTGAAAGAATTATTACCCCTCGTTTAGCCTTGACAACTGCTGAATATTTGGCTTATCAAACTGAAAGACATGTCTTGACTATTTTAACTGATATGTCTTCATATGCTGATGCTTTGAGAGAAGTTTCTGCCGCTAGAGAAGAAGTCCCAGGTAGAAGAGGTTATCCTGGTTATATGTACACTGATTTATCAACAATTTATGAAAGAGCTGGTAGAGTTGATGGTAGAAATGGTTCAATTACTCAAGTTCCTATTTTGACAATGCCTAATGATGATATCACTCATCCAATTCCTGATTTAACTGGTTATATTACCGAAGGTCAAATTTATGTTGATCGTCAATTAGATAATAGAGGTATTTATCCTCCAATTAACGTTTTACCTTCGTTATCTCGTTTAATGAAATCAGCTATTGGTGAAGGTATGACCAGAAAAGATCACGGTGATGTCTCTAATCAATTGTATGCTAAGTATGCCATTGGTAAAGATGCTGCTTCTATGAAAGCTGTGGTTGGTGAGGACGCATTATCTAATGAAGATAAATTATCATTGGAATTCTTAGAAAAATTCGAAAAGAATTTTATCGCTCAAGGTGCCTATGAAGATAGAAGTATTTTTGATTCATTAGATTTAGCCTGGTCATTATTGAGAATTTATCCAAAGGAAATGTTGAATAGAATTAATCCAAAGATTTTGGCCGAATTTTATGAAAGGGAGAGAGAGGAAGACGATGAAGATGAAGATGAAGAAGATGCGGATAAATCTGGTGATTTAATTGATGCCTAACTACCTAGCACTGTTTAGATCTATGGCTAAAGTCACAGCCGGCGTGATGCTAGCGTGCTAACTGTCTAGTAGTTTGCTAGCATCCTCATGCTCTCGATCCCCAGGGGATTCAGACGATATATATTATCTAGTTAAATAAAATGCAGAATATCTATTCTATAATTACAGGTTTATTATTGTTATTATTGTTCAGCTAATTTAGCTTGTTCTCTTTTGGTATTACCAATGAAATTAATAGCACTACCAGCCTTGAAAAAATCGACTTGATCCTTTGACATAGTATGTTTACACAAAATTTCAAACTCCGAGCCATCTCTCTTAGTTACTTTCATTCTCAAAGTACCACCATTGTTACCGTCTTTTGCCATCATATCTTGTAAATCGACGGTAGTTAATAAATCACAAGCAGAGATTTTATCATAATCAGCTTCATCAGCAAATGTTAAAGGTAACATACCCTGTTTTTTCAAATTCGTTTCATGAATTCTAGCAAATGATTTAACTAAAATAATGGAACCTCCTAAAAATCTTGGAGATAATGCAGCATGTTCCCTTGCGGATCCTTCACCATAGTTATGCTCTGCAACTACGATCCATGGACGAGTTTCTTCTTTCCATTTCATCATTAATTCTGGGATACCGTACTTCGATCCGTCAAAATCATAAGCAGTGTTAACCTCTCCAGTTTCTTTATTAACAGCACCGATTAAGGTGTTATATGAGATATTCTCCAAATGACCTTTGTATTTCAACCAAGCACCAGCAGCAGAAATATGATCAGTGGTACACTTTCCTTCAACTTTAATGACTACATTAGTACTCAATTCTTCACCTGACCAAGGACTAAAAGGCTCCAAAAGCTGTAATCTATCAGAAGTAGGGGATACGTTTACAGAAACTTCGGGCTTTGGTTGTGGATTTGGCTCTGGGTAGAATTCTTTTCTACCAAGAATGAATCCTTCACCTGGTAATTCATCACCTAAGGGAGGTTCGAATTTGAACTCTTCTCCATTAGGTAATTGGATGGAATCAGTCACAGGATTAAAATTCATGTCACCAGAATAAATCATGGCAGTTACCATATCAGGAGAAGTCAAGAAATTCATGGTGTTTCTATTACCATCATTTCTTGCTCTAAAATTTCTATTAAAAGAGGTGAAGATAGCATTGAAATCAGTTGAAGATTTGGAAACATCACCTCTATCCCATTGTCCAATACATGGACCACAAGCGTTGGCCAATACGATGGCTCCGTTCTTTTCGAAAGTATTAATTAAACCATCTCTTTCAATTGTAGCTCTAATCTGTTCACTACCTGGGGTAACGAAAAATGGAATTTTAGGTTTTAATCCCACAGATTCAGCTTGTCTGATAAGTGATGCAGCTCTACTCATATCTTGGTAAGAAGAGTTTGTACAAGAACCAATTAAACCAGCAGAAACAGTTTCAGGCCATCCTTCTTCTCTGGCAGTTTCTCCAAATTTGGATATTGGTGTAGATAAATCAGGAGTGAATGGACCGTTAACATGAGGTTCTAAAGATGATAAATCAATCTCAATAATTTTATCATACTGAGCTCCTTCGTCAGCTCTTAAGAAGTTGTATTGATTGTTAGCAATATCAGCCAAATCGGCGATTGGGCCTCTACCAGTTTGATACAAATATCTTTTATGAGCCTCTTGGTATGGGAAAGTCGAGGTAGTAGCACCAATTTCTGCTCCCATATTACAAATAGTGGCCATACCAGTACACGATAAAGTTTCAACCCCTTCACCGAAATATTCTACAATGAAACCAGTACCACCTCTTACGGTTAAGATCCCAGCCAACTTGGTGATAACATCCTTAGGAGAACTCCAACCAGATAACTTTCCAGTCAATTTAACACCCAAAACTTTTGGGGCCTTCAATTCCCATGGAGTCCCCGTTAAAGCATCTACGGCATCAGCACCACCAACTCCAATAGCTATAGCACCAAGACCTCCTGCATTTGGGGTGTGAGAGTCTGTACCCAACATCATTAACCCTGGAACCGAGAAATTTTCCAAGACAATTTGATGGATAATACCGGACCCTGGACCCCAAAATTGAATACCATATTTTTCCCCACAACTTTGAAGAAAATCGAAAACTTCAAAATTGGTTGCAATAGATGCCGACAAATCATCATCAGCACCTTCCTTACCAACAATTAAATGATCACAATGGATCGATGCTGGTACCGCAGTATTTGGCATACCACAAGTCATAAATTGTAATAAAGCCGTTTGAGCTGATGCATCTTGCATAGCCACTCTATCAGGATTTAATTTAAGATATACTTGACCTCTAATATTACTTAAGTCATTATTGCAACTTGATAAACTCTCTTCTGGATTACAGAGATGGGAGTATAAAATTTTTTCCGCTAATGTTAATGGCTTGTTACCTACTACATGAGATGCGATTGATAAATTATCGATTAACTTTTGATATGGAGGAGCTCTGCTCTTGAAATCTTCGGGAGTATTAAAATTAGATGTGGCTGTAGCTAGGGATCTATATCTCGAGTTGAGATATGTCTTTGAAACTCGAGATACACCGATCTCTTTAATATTAGTTCTTAACATTAATTTTTATTTTTCAAATGTATTTTTCAGATCTGATTTTTTTTGCAGTTTTTTCTCCACCAATTATTACGTTCGCGAAGCTGATTATTCTATTGATTGAGTCATAGTTTGTCTGGTGCACATACGACAACCGTTATCCAAAATGTCGTGCTGGTTTTCACGATGTCGTTTCTTAATGTCGTATTATCAGGCTGTTCCGGTTTTAGGTATAGATTTTCAATATTGAACATTTATTGTATATAAATTTCTACAAATCCGGGTCAACCCGGACAATTTGATATATTGTCATTATAAACACATCAATTAGCATCTCTTGGTTGAATTAAACAACTCAATTTCCAGGCTCTATCCTCTTCTTTCTTATTGAGTTGGCATACTTTCCAGAGCTCTAAAAGAACAAGTTCCTGCAATGGAACAACTGGGATTATTGTGTAATCATCTCCATCTCCTGTACTAGTCGGTCTATCATATCCAATCTGTAAACTTTCAATATCAGCAATAATTCTGGCAGTTTTTAAATGTTTGTCGATGTTAATTAATTTTTTGTTTAAGAAGTCGTTAGCTTGTCTGTAATTTGGATTCCCATCAGTTACAAATGTTAAATCCTGTAAAAATAATGGGAAGTAAGGAACGGTTGGGATGTTATAATCATTGGCTACGAGGAAATTTCGAAGCTTAGCTCTATAAACCGTGTAATTCTTATTTGGGTGAATAATACCTGAAAGATAATCATACAACTCTTTGTATTTTCCAGATAATTCGTTCCAAATTTTGTTTACTCTTGTAATAAGATGAGATTGTAATGATGTTATAATGGCAGCCAAAGAATTGAAATTCCGAAGATAAAGACATGATATAGCTATTTTCAACCATGTTTTCACGATATTCAATCTCATTTTATTATTAATATCTGGCTGTAATACTGATTCAATCACGTATGATGATAAACAATTTGTAAATAATAAAGATTGTCTCACATGGGGAGCCAATTTCAAATGAGCTCTTTTAGTTGAATAATTATCGTTTAAAAGTTCATCTGGTCTGATCGAGCAAAAGATCGTTGACTCAATTAATGTTAGTTGTTTAGCAACTTCTAATCCATTGAAATCTAAAAGATTAGGTCTGTAGTTAGATAATACCCAACTTTGGTCACACACATTGTACCAGTTCGGAAGAAGTGTTGTTAAGTCGAGAGGTATGAAGTTCTTAGGGTTTATGTAACTGTTAGGAC
The DNA here is from genome assembly GCA_030574815.1 of Yamadazyma germanica. Classification (NCBI taxonomy): domain Eukaryota; kingdom Fungi; phylum Ascomycota; class Pichiomycetes; order Serinales; family Debaryomycetaceae; genus Yamadazyma; species Yamadazyma germanica. Next base: position 195,962 of record JAJMFS010000013.1, on the reverse strand, counting down.
ACCAACCATTTCCAATAATAGCCCTATAAGTCAAAATCAACTTTTCAATAAGTATCAAATTATTCTTCGTTAATAAAGAACTCGATGATGATGTTTGATTCCCGATTCCTAAGGGCATTGGAAGACTTATTGATTTGATAGAACTTGTGGTCGAAGAATTGGTGTTAATTTTACTCAATTCGTAGCCGTCAACCATAGAGTATCTTGAAGTAATATCATTCGATGCCTCGCCTAAAGTATTTTTTCTGTTCAATCTAGTAGCCGTAATACTTCTAGAGATTAATTGTTTACTTTGTTTAGGTCTCTTTCCAGATTTACTTTCTTCGGTCAAGGGCCTAGAAAATAATTTAGCAGTTACTTCTAATAGTTTCATAGAATCAAGAGGTAAAAGTTGGGTTATACCTTCATTGAAAAAATTTATCAATGTAGGCAACAAATGGTAATCGGTATCATAATTCCAATAACTTTCCAACCATAATTGGAACATTTTTGCGATCAATCTTCTTCTATTTTTAATTTTCAATTCCAAGTTGATCGGAGCGATACTAGTATCTTTAAGATAATTGTTATTGATGTCAAATCTAACAATCAACTCTTCAATCAAATCTGCACCAGTTGCAAAGCTCCGGAAACATATGAAAAAAGTCGAGACGAAGAAATATTCGGGAGGCGAATTCTCATTAGTCAAGGTATATATTAAACCCTTGAAAGATGCACCAAGTAGATTCCCTTTAGCATCGACCAACAATTCATTCTCCATCTTAATATCTTCAGGAGTCGATTCAATATTCGTGAACTTTTCAAAATCTTTATCCTTACTGAATTCACCATCAATATCCGTCAACAAAGCTTCATGTAATAGCCCAGCTCCTTCCGGTGTCAAGCCTAAGTCTCCAGTTTTACCACTTCTCATCATTGAAAATCTATTTGTAGCATTACGGATAGCTGGTTTCATCGTTCTTAATTGTCGATTTCTAATGGTGTTTGATTTAGCAATACCAAGACTACACTTCCGGATAAATTCCGACGGTTCTATCCTCATTCTAGCATAATCAGGGTATGATCTTTGAGCATTCAATTTAAAATTACCCGTGATTTCTAATAACTTCCTAATAGAATTCACAGTTGAGCCAATAGCCCTTATCATTTTGGAAGCAATTTGAATTAATTCACCCCCTTCTATAGTATAGTAATATTCTTTTTTAGGGTCTTTCAGAGTCTGCTTCCCATTTAATACTGGACTGGCAATTTGGTACTTTTGATCCTCGGGAGTTTCGTTTAAGGTCTTCACCACTAAGCTCTTAACAGCAGTTACGAGATCAGATACCAAAGATAATAAACTATCCAAGGAGTGGTCTAAATCCGCTGGTTTCTCAGACGAAAAATCCAGTCCAGTTTTGGAAATGAATAATAATTCTCTCAATAACAAGATTATATGATGAGTTAAAGTTTCTAATAGATCACATCCAACGGAATTATGTTCTATTAAATCCAATCTACCAATGATTATCCCTAGGTAGGAATACAAAACACCATTAATTTCAGTAACTCTTTGTTTAGCCAACGGAGGAGAATCCAATAGTGGGTAACTATTCATATCATTTTGAAGTTTCCTTTCGTTTTCCTTCTTGATAATCTGTTTACTCTCAACTGACCATAATTGCAAAAATGCTATAGCTCTTCTGACTACTTGAAGAATCATCAAAGTCAAAATTTCTACCTTATTATAGTCGGAAGTTCCTTTAAACTCATTGGCTTTCTTCATTAAATTATACCAATCAGCCAATAACGTCTTTCTAGCCTTTCTAACAATCGGTCTTTTGGTGACAATTTCATTTGATCTGGACAAGCAGTCAGTCTCCTGTAAAAGAACCCTGACTCCATCTCTAATAGCATTAACTACCCGTATGGAAAATGTATACTTACCTTTTCGATTTTTATGAGATAATGGATTGATGAGGAAGTTCCCACATGCTCTGAATAGAGGTCTCATGAAATGATTGTTTGGAATCCGGCCATAATCCTCATCATCTTCCTCTAAATCATCAAGATCTTCAGGAGAATCATTATCATCAATAGCGAATTTGAAATAATTCATTGGAACCCATCCTTTTTGTAAAGTTTCAATCAATGTTACCTCACCCCATCCGCTTTCATCTATACTATGTACCACTGCTATATCATCACGTTCAAACGCTAAGCAAATAGATGCATCCGCTTCTGATTGTAATGTGGATGAATCAAAAGGATGTAACGCTCTAACGAAAAGAGAAGAAAGATCTTCATCATCCATATTGCTCAGGACTTCTGGGACACTTGATCCAACTGAAACATCGACTTTTGAGGAATCTACTGCATCAGCATGTTGTTCACTAGTTTCTTCAGTATAAGAAATATTTAATCCAGATACTTGACTCGCCTGTGACCTTTCCTTTACAAGCAAGTCTCCCCTTATAGGAACATCGGGTGTCAGGTTGACAGCTAGAACGTCTGAAGAAGTGATAGGGATTGATTGGTTTCTGATAATCTTCAAAGGAATAGAATGAGATTTGTTGAACTGAAAATCGGACCCGGATTCTTCACTTATTATACTGGATCTATTGCTCACAGTGCTAACGTCTGAATCATGGTTCATTATCCCCAGTTCTTCCGGTTCTTCGGTCATATCTGGTTCAACAGTTTCGTTGATTTTGTTGTAATATGTACTAGTTCTATTCCCTGTGTCGTAAACACTTGATCTGATATTGTTACTAAATCTGTTCATAAAATTTTGGGAGTCACTGGAACTATTGAAGTTATTATTCTGTAAAGTGGCCGAAAGCCGTTTAAATTTTGAGCTCATTGCTTGTTGAGGAAGACTTCCATATCCCAGATTTCTGACTTCGAGAAATCCTGATTCGAAAACTTGATCTGATTCCAAGATTGGTGTTTTATCGTCGATGTTGTCTTTATAATTACTCGTTTGTGGGATTTTTGGAGTTGCATCATCGTCATATTCTGGAACTGATATGTTGTCAGTTCCAGTAGAATCCCCATCGCTATCTTGCCTTAAAAGTGACCGATTTATAGATGAAAAACTAGGATTACTATCTGTTTCCCTGGCAGTTTCATAGAATCCTTGCTGGGATGAATCAGCTGTCATATTAGCTACATCTTCCAGGTCTGAAATTATACCAGAGTCTGAAATCTCATCCTCTTCAATAATAGGATATTCGGAAGCTTGATAGGGTATTTCAGATTCAGTGGAATATACTGAAGAGGTTGTACTGAAGTGATTATTCGGTGGATTACTAAACATGGTAATACTTGTATTTCAAGTTTATTTACAGTGTCTCAAATGTACCGCAAGTGTTTTTGGTATATATATCCTTTTTCAATCAAAGTATAATTTTTGCTTTTGTTGCAAATCATCGACGCGCTTCGCGTTATTAACATGCAATCATAACTACAATATTCAAGCGGGGCTTTTGTACCTTGAAACTTATATGTTACAGTCCTCGCCATCAACTCGAGGGCTCTCTTTCTATGCATCTAAACTACCCTTTGAATTCCGGAATTATCTCTCATGTTGTTCTTCTCTCTCTTCTATATTTGATATCGACATTACTTGTAAGTTCATTACATTACCCTTTTGGGATGACTGGCGCGGCTGCAAAATTCTGCTTTGTTACATAAAATTCTTCAACAAAACAGCATCTACCGTGCCTTGGCTTTCGCTAGAAGCTCTAGAAACTATATAGAGAAAAGGTAACATATGGCAACATTTGTTGGAATGTTGCGGCTCTAGATCTCAGTTTCCAATTTTTCAAACCTTCCATCCTCAATTTCTGGGCTGTTGCTTGCATATTTCTCACATTGCGCTAAAGGAATATAAAAATTCAAACATACTTTACTACATCTAATACACCTTTTAAACTACCAATCTAATTCTTCATTTTTCTCATTTCAAATGAGAAAAAAAAATAATGAAGGAAGCGAGGTTCGAACTCGCGCGGAGAATCCTCCAACAGATCTTAAGTCTGCCGCCTTAGACCACTCGGCCATCCCTCCCGTTATTGGAGGATAATACCTAATGATATTTTTAACTTTAATTTAGAGTTGGTGTTAGATATTGGCGTGTCACTGGGTTGTGAAGCTGGCAAAATTTAGTCAATTATTAGTAAATCACTGAGTATTATAAGAACAACTAATATAGCATAGATTTAACTTCGCTAGTAGAAACCAGTAGAGACCAACTAGATCAAAAAGGCGGGGCAAGCAAGTCGGTGTTAATTTTATCAGTTAAATAATCAGCAAGGAAGTCTCTTTCTTTTAGTACCAATACTGTAAATCTTATAATTTCACAAATTCTACCACACGAATATCCCGATCTTCAACAAGTATCTCTGGTGCATCTATATTGTTCTGGCACTCAAACACTTAATTTTTTCTGTTCCTCCACTTTTTTCTCTGGGATCTGCAATAGAATCTCCGGAATCTCCATTTCCACTAACCCATCTTACCTGACGATCATTTTTCAATTTCCACTGGCCCATTGACCTGACGATTTATTAATAGAACCAGACGGCACGGAAACAACTTGCATATTGATGTTGTGCCAATATATCAGTTAAGTTCTAATTATAGAAGCTTATGTGCCGTTGATTTTGAAGAAGCGTGCATAAAAGAAGTAGGTGCATAAAGGGGAAATAAAGTAGTCACTAATTAGTCAACAACTCCGGTTCCTGAAAAGCCACATTGCATTTACGGGGTCAGTTGCATAATCAGGTGTTGAGCCCGGGAATTTATATAAATAGATCTCGTGGGCTATCACTACCCCAACCTTACGGCTCCGTAATTGTTATATATAGAGTGTTTGATGGAAACACGTCTCTTTCAAGTATATAAAGGCGCCAAAATACCCACAGGCTTCACTATTTTATTCTTCAACCAATTACTTATCATGAAATTTGCAGCCATTTTCATCAGTGCTCTCGGATTAGTATCCTGCACACCAGTCAGAAGAGAAACAAGTCAGAATATCACCTTAACATCTGAAGTTGAAGGAAACTTCAATGGTTTGCCCGTTATTAATCCATACCAAATCTTCAACGTTCAAACAGTCAAAGTATATAAGTATTCCCAAACATTACATCAGGAAGGTGAAAATGTTTACTACGAAGGTGAAGACGGACTTTGGCAAATTGGTATCGTGGGAGATGACGTCAGATTCATTTCCCCCAAAATTCAAAGTCAATATGTATTAACTGTTAAAGATGATTATTTGACTTATAATGGTACCAGTGATGGGATTTACCTTTGTCCTACTAACAGTGTTGAACGTGAAGTTAAGTACTATGAAGAAGGAAAAATCGTACCAGAAGATTGTGATGCTCTTAAGCTTAAGGTTAATACAGCTTAGTTTTTCACTACGTTACCAATAACTACATTATCAATATATGACCACTATAAATATTATCGCTACATTATCTCTAAACATTCACAACCTCATGAAATCAAAGATCGATCCCATATCTACATATCTCCGACCACAATCATTCAAGTACTTCTCCACCACTTGCTGACTTCCGCTAAACAAGTCCCGATTCTGTTCGGTTAATGCTGTCAACGTACCCGATGCCAATTTATCACCACCCTCTTCCAACGATCTTAATTTCCCATTCTTTGCCTTATCGACATCGAACAATGCATGGAAATATAAGAGCTGATTGTAAAGGGCCTTATCACTATACTTATATCTCATGACCCCCTTACATCCAAATGCTTTCCCACTACTACCAATACATCTCTTTCCATATACCGAAATCTGTCTGGTGGTAATTCCACAAGCACTATCATCACATACCAACCAACCGGCGTAATAGGTAGATATATGGTTTCTTAAACTATTTTCAAGTTGACAATTGACTCTAAAACCAGACAAAACTTGATTACATTTGCCACATGCGATACCATTGAAAGAGATGGAATAATCGGGCGATTTTTGGATTCCTCCAAACCGGAATCTATGACCACATTTGCATGCCAAAATCAAATGACTAGCTTGTCTGAATCTATCAGCATCACTAATATTACTTTCTATAGCCACATCCAAAGAATCCCCGTTTTTGACCTTCAAAATATACTTTCTTGTGTCGATATCCAAACAACCAGCTACTCTGACCATATCTACTCCATCGATTCTCTCCAATAATCTTTCTACTGGAGCAAAGATTTGTTTTTCTAAATAGTACATTGGGTCTGGCTTATATCCCGAATTTTTGGCCATTGCTTCCTGGAATGATCTGGCTCTTTCACTGGGACTGTCTCCTTCGGTATCGGTAATAACATATGTTATAACAGTACCGGCCTTGACCACTTTCCCTTGCTCTCTCATCCTCAAAGCAACCTGTACTTGAGGCATGGATTTGGCATTAGGATACTGGGTTGGATCTTTTGAAAGTTTGGTGTTGATCTTGTATTTACCCAACGGGATTTCGTTATTTTTAATTTTCAACGTCATCGATTCAAGATATTCGTATATCTCCATGAGTGCTTTTTCGGAATCAGGATCAGCAAATACTTTGTTCAAGATAAATGTCGATATATCTTTCGAAAGTTGACAGTATTCTCTACGTTTCATATCAAGACCCTTGACTTCCAAATGATTAATTTCCTTCCCGGTTTGTCTGTCAATAGAAACATCCAAGGCAGCGTATTTCTTCTTGGCGTGTAGAAGAATTGCTTTATAAGTATTATCGATGTCGATCTCCAAGAGCTTATACCGTTCATTGACCTGGACTTTGAATTCATTACCGATTTTGATCGCTTCCGATAACTCAGTTACTCCAGTATCGATCATCACCGAATCGGTATCACCATACACTACTCGTAACCCGATCAGTTCTGCCAATTGTCTGGTATCCATTAAAATTTCTCTACCTTTATTGGTGACCAACATAGCTAAAGGTTTGGCATAAAACCGAGAATTAACATATCCCAAACAACCATACATGCAATTGGCAGTCAATTTCAAAGCCTGTTGTTTGATATCATATTGGGTCTTTTCAGTAGCACTGCTTTTAGGGTCTCTCAATAACTTCTTGACTTCTCTACGACGACTAACCAATGTATTCAATAACTTGGGTAATACTCCATCAGCCCCCGCTTCCGGTAATGAGGGTAAATCTTTATCTTCGTCGTGAGTGATGTTATACTTCTCCCTATCAACAGTGGTGAAACAGATATTGAATTCCTGGATAATACTAGGATATAAAGAGTTAAAGTCCATGACTAAAATAAAAATTTTGTGGAGACCCTTTTCAGGTTCAAACACCAATCCACCCTGAAATTTCGGTTTTTTATTCGAAGTGGCAGTGGTAACGTCATCTTCGGTACTTTCCAATTTAGCTTGTTGTACAAAAGAGGTGTTCTTATGATACTTATCTTCTTTATCGGGACAAATATAACCCGATTTATGAAATTCATGCAACAAAATGATAGAATTGGTCTACGCTAAATGGAATGGCTTTAGTTTTTTATAGTCAAATACAGTAGAAATCACTCCTGTGATGCTAAAAGAGTTGAAACATTCGGAACCATAGATCACCTTATAATACAGCAATTCTCACCCCAAATTATGTTTTTTTTTGTTTCTATTGTATCTATAATATACTTTTTCCTTTTATCAAGTATTTGATATACGCGAATTTTGCCAAATTAAAGAGTAAATGAGCTTCTACTACGGATATAATAGGAAAATATTAAGAAAAGACATATGCTACTGAACACATAATAGCATGATATTTCCTTGGAGTACCATAGTAAGCATTTACCCTTTGATATACCACAGATATTTCTAGTGTTAATCAATTCCTATCAAAAAGCTAACCTTGTAATAAAGTGGTAGCGAGTGAGGTAAAACTCAGTAGTTCTAACTTTATTAAGAATATTAAATATGTTTTCTCATACTTAAAGATTCAGAAACTATTGGGTAACCAAAAATAATTACACTGTAATACCTTTCACAATTGGTAGTGCAATGAACAATCAGGAATATGTTTCTACCACTATCTAATCTTACCTGGGCTCTCAGTTAAATGTAGTTTGTCCTCTCCTATATGAAGGATGTGCTCTGCACCCCAAGTTTGACTTGGGTCCGGTAAAATAATAAAGACGGTGTACCCTATCACTCATATACAGGGCACCCTGGGAATCCACGAAAGCACTCGCTTTGGTGAGAAAATTTATATGCAGGAGCCTCTCTCCCCTGTTTGACTTGAGTCCGGGATTTTTGCAAAGACTAGATGGTCTCTCAATCCTATACAGGTTGTGCTCTGCTATATGCAGCATGTGCTCTGTAGTGAAATATGTTGTATGCAGGTTGCGCACTAATATTATAAGGGCAACTTGTCCGAGTGGTTAAGGAGAAAGACTTGAAATCTTTTGGGCTTTGCCCGCGCAGGTTCGAGTCCTGCAGTTGTCGTTTTTTTTGGTTTTTTTTTGCAACTTACCAAGACATGTATAAAGCATTGAGAAAGGAGAAATAGACAGAATACTGGTCATAGAGTTATCAAGCATGAATCAAACAGTAATTAGGGACATATTCTGTTTGCAAAGCAAAAAGCACCAAATTAATTCGTACATTCTATAAATACAATCATTACATTCTATCATCAAAATTATCAAAGTCCGGAATCTCCTCACCATCTTGTTTGGCAGTAACTTGAGCCGAATTCCCAGGAGGTATTAACATATAATTTATAGAATTTTGTCGTTGATTTAAAGTGAAGTTACTAAAAGTTGGATCTGCAAAATCATATTTAAATTCACCAGCACTTTCCATAACAGGAACCCCAGAGGGCAAAGTCGAATATTCTTGAGTTACATGACGACTTAAAGAACCACTGTCAGATTTTCCAGGGCTAATATCTTCCGAAAGTAGATCATCAGAATCATAAAAAGGTCGAGGATCTGACAAAATTTGTTTCCGTTTATTTCTTCTTGGAGGACGTTTTTCTGCCTCTTGTTGTTCATGTTCTCTGAACTTTGCAAGATATATCTTTAAAGTCTCACTAAAGTTTTCAAAACCAAGACTATACATTGCCCACAAGACATCCTCTCCGTTGAGAGTCTTCCGCTTTTCAACCTTACATCGATCTACTGCTTGACTAGTTATAAAAGAGATGAATTCACTGACACATTCTTGCACGCAAACTTTTGATTCTTTAGAAAGTTTGGCTCTATCTGGTAAGGCTTTCTTCATTACCCTTCCCACTAAAAGGTTAGTATATTTTATGTTGCAAAAAAAAAAAAGCCCGAAAAAGACAGCTAAAAGCCCAAAAAATCTCGAAAATCACCAAATTACATACCATTTGCAATAGGTAAGAACCTGTCTTGTTCCTTTATCTCATAATCTTCATTTAGCCAGTTGGCATCAACGGTGGATTCCATATTAAAAATATATGTTTTTGCAATGGAATTCGAGAAGTTAAATATTGGAAACCTTGTGCGAGATCGGAGAGATATACTGATCGGAGAGATAAAAAACACTGCGATGAGTTAAGGCATGAGACATTTTTTATTATAGTACATTCGGATAAATTACTCGACAATTGCACGACATTTCGTAATAATGTCGATATATACTTTACAGTCTTTTGATTCAAACTTCCAATAATTAAATACCAATAATGCATGATCTAATGAGGAACGAACCATTTCTTTTGGTAATACTGATTCAAGTAAACCGGATAAATTCCCTACCGATTGTAGCATTGGATGAGCAGCAAAAATATGCCTGAAATTCCCACTTGCTTGGATGGCTTGTAGCATATCGTGGAATTTCATATATAAGAGGAACATTTGAAAATTCCCTATTAATAGGTTTCTTAAATAATACCATTGACCTGGATGTCTATGACCACCAATTTTTGGGATATTCAACTTAGGTATAGCTTTCAAATTAAGAAAAAATGTCTTGATAGTCTTCTTTTTAGCTTCTTCTAATCTATTCAACTTGAACGTGGATTTATCAGTTTCATCACAATCAGTGAAAAAATTAGAAAAATCCTCATGAACGTTATTGAGCTGATAATATAATGGAGCTTCAAGGATTTTATCATAGTTCATTTCGATTTTACCATCTCTACCAAAGGAATATTCTGAACTGGAAGTAGAAGATTCGTCGATTCCATTTAAAGTATCGTGATCATCAGAAATTAGCGAGAGTATACCTTCGAGTATATCCTCCGGGTTGATTTTATCGTGTAAAATAAGATATGTCAATGGGCGGAATAGCACCAATTTACTAGTTACTATTCTTGTCTTAATGTACATGATAGCTTCAGATTGGGCTTGGATAATTAAATTATCGTCTATCAAAAAATCATCTAAATTCTCCGATAAAATCCCGTTAAAATCTTCATCGGACTTTCTTTTCTCATGGGCATGAGCTATCAGTTTAAATATCTGGGTGACATCGACTTCTTTCAAAACGAAGTTACGGATCCTGGGACTTAAGGAATTGATGATTCCATTATATTGATTACTATACTTAACAAAAGAAATCCAGAATGTTTCATCATAAAATTTAGGGGAATCCCATAGTTTATTTTGTCTAGCACTTGTAGAGTAAAAGTCATCAAATAATTCATTATCAACCTTCCTTATGGCCACTTCAGTTAGGAAATAGTACCAAGTATATTGATCATCAAATTTCGTAGCTATTTGAACACACTCGGGACTATGACTTTCACTATCTGATTGGTTCACTATAGGTTCAGGAATCATTGGGAAAGTACAAGGAGGTTCAAAGTCTATAATACCCGAGGAAGGAAAATGAGGAGAGAGTTCCAGCCTTAATTCACATTCGAGTTTTAAGCAAATCCAGAATAACCGTTCAATTAACCTCAGAGTTTTTTCATCTTTGTAAAAGATTTTATTATCAGGACCCCTTCTCTTTTCAATGTAAAACATTATATCTTGACACGCTAAGTTAATATGTCTATAGGCAGCTACAGGCTTCAAGATATACAAATAAAATTGGTTCAAAAAAAGGTTATAATGAATTGAATTAGTAGTATATTCTTGATAGATATCGGGATAAAAATCAACAAGAATTCTACCATAAGTAATGAATCCATAAGAAACCCGTAGTCTTTCATTCAGCATCAATGGTCTTGCCTTGTCAACACTATCAGAAGATAAACAACTTGTAGTTATATCATTTCTTTCTTCTATGGAATTTCTATATTTGGAGAAATTGTCCAATTGAATTGGTGACGAAAGAACCCCCAAAGCACAAACTAAAGGAATCAAAGGAATTTTAGAACATAAACTATCAAAAGCGATTTTTTTAGATGTTGGATCTTTGATATTACTCTTCTCTAGAGCCGATAGATACTCGGATGATAAGGGCTTACCAGTATGCCTAACTTTGTGATATTCTGACACTAATTTCATCAATGAAAACCCTGGAATCTCTTTTGAAAGAACTTTCAAAATTTCTATTGATTCCAAGAAATCTAAAACATCCAAAGCCGGGACCTTAGCATGACAATTAACAAAAAAAGAGTTAATGCTCCTGGCCAAAGAATCCATCATAACTGATTCGATCACTGATAAATTTCCCAAAACATTAGTCATATCGGAATCAGCCGAAAAATAGTCTGTCTCACTATAGAGAGATAATAACTCTCGTTGCATAGGTTCATAATTATCTAGAATGTGTGGCACCTTTTGATTGAAGTAGTCCCACGTCATTATGGTGGTAAATGACATGTCCCAACTACTACTGGGTACAGTTTTTTCCTCTCCTACCAGGAAATGTTCGGCTCTATTTTCATGGTCTACACTCCCACTGCTCGTAGGGGTCTTAATGGATGGGGACGATTTTAGGTCATGCAAATCTCCCAATATCACATCAAGCTTCGAGAGGATCTCTTGTGCAGCAGGATCTACCAGTAGATCCCTAGTTGGTTGTTCATCATGGGTGTATATGCATTCATCAATACCTGATCGTACGCAAGATCCACATCTAGGTCTAAGATTGTCGCATTTAACTTTTTTACCTCTACAGCTATTGCATGCAGTAAGGGCTCTCCGACGTACTTGGAGACCCATTTTCTTCTTCTTTTTAGAAGGCTCTGGTTCCTTGGATTCATTTGAAGATGTACTGCCGAATTCCATTTGATAATATCCAGTACCAGGGACAGCAGTATTTTGTCCAGCACCAGGGACAGCGCCCGCCACTGGGCCTGGCCCAGACACACCATGAGCAGGCAAATTTTGCCCCACTGTTGGAACTAAACCAGGGGTACCATGCAAGGTTTGCCCAGGAGGACCTTGTCCGAGACCTTGACCTCGACCCAGCACCAGACCCAGCCCCATTTGTCCTGGTACTGGTCCCATTTGTCCTGGAACTTGTCCCATTTGTCCCGGAACTTGTCCCAGCGGTAGGGGAGGTTGACCTAATTGACCTGGTGGTTGAGTAGGAGGGCCTAAATGAGCCGGACCTTGCTCCATCATCATCGGGTAAGGATACATCACATTCTCTTTATACAACTGAGGAGGCGCGTAATACGGCAGAGGATTTTGATAGTAAGGCTTGAAATTTTCTTGGAACTCATGTTTGATAGTATTATTATTCATCCCATTACCCGTACTGTTCCCCCCACCGGATCCGGAATTGTCTGGTTCTTTTGATTTCCACTTTTCAGCTGTCATACATACGAGGAAGAAGTTAAACTTTTCTGATTATAAGTGCGAGCTAATTATTCAACAGGTCCTGTGTACAGGGCAACTTACCCTCTGTTAGAAAGTACATTGATTCGGTACTCATTGCAATGGAGGAACTTGGGAAAAGGGTTGGGATCATGAATGGTTTGAATAGGAGTCGAATTGGAGGATTACAAATTGATTTAACTGAATTTCTTACTTTTATGTAAGCGTTCTGCGTATAGCACAGAGCCGTGAACAGTCTTTTGATCATTATCGAAAGTTCGATATATCCTGTATACAGACAGTAGATATGGGGTGTTGTAAAAAATGACTGTCTTTTATATGTAGATATATATTGGGAAGAGATGGATACAAAGGAAATATCTGCATATAGATGTAGCAGCCTTATTATGAATTAAGTGATGGGATAATCACGGGATCAGTATTTATATTTTTAAAAGAACATATATTATTATTATAATTATATTTTCTTTTGAGCCATTACTCCGTTTATGTTTTCATCTCTGTATTACATCATAGTTGGGGTGTGTGATATTTGTTAAGTAAGAATGAATGTCCCATGTCTTTGCCCCTGTACTCTTAACCTCTGAAGTAACTATTATTGACTCAAGGATGTATTTGAAAAAAGAAGAGACGCAAACTACTTTGATATACATATAAATATACAGGCTTACTATATGTGAGGCCCCGAAGAATACTACATAGTGCTTTAGTCACTCAGTGTCTTCGAGTATTCGCTGGGCTCATATTTAACCTGGAGGTAATTGACTAGCATCAACAATGTCAGCGGCATCAACTGGATCTTCTTCCTCCACCAAACCCTCCAAAGGAGTTCTAGGCAAAGCCATCATACCCGATCTAGCTAATTCCAAAATTCCAAATGGATGTAAAAGCTTTATGAAAGAAGAAACTCTAGAGGGTTTAGCACTCAATTCAACAACAACATTTCTATCAGAAATATCAACTACTTTACCCCCAAATTGATTAGTGATAGTAGTAATGTGATCTAAATGAATGTGTTTTTGTCTCAAAGCTTCCGAAGGTGCTAAATTATTTGGATGATAAGCCAGATCTTGAGCTTCTAAATCTGGTATAGCACTTCCGTCATTACTATATAACTTATGGCTAGCGATTAATTCTTGGAAATATTCTGGTCCTAAGATACTAACTCTAGCCAATAATAATTCTCTCTTGATAATTTCAGCGTTGGAATAATCCAATACAGCATAGACTGGAACGAGATCTTCAATTTGTCTTCTGGCTTGTTCAATAACTGCATCTTGTCCCTGTAATACAATCGTCATTCTACTCAAGTCTTTAACTTCGGTATTACATACAACCAATGAGTCAATATTGAACCCTCTAGCGGCCAAAGTTCCCGAAACTGAACTTAAAACACCCGGTTCGTTTTGGACTAAACAGTTTAATACATGCTGTTTTTTAGGGGCTTTAGAAGGAGCTGGAGTTTCGTATAAAATCGACGAAACAGCTGCATCTGCCGACCAATTGGGTGTATCTAAAGTTGGCAATGAAGGTCTTTTCTGGTTTCTGTGAAGAGTTTTGTATGCCAAAGCAGAGGTACTGCTTGAAACTTTATGTCTAACGAGTCCACGACTCAAAACAGTCAATAACCGACCAGATTTTCCTGTTAAAAGCATGAAAAATGGCTACGATAAAGTGAAATATGATGGGTGAAAAATGATTCATCGCACTGAGTGAGCGAGTGAGCGAGTGGGCGGTCGAGCGGTAACTCGCCGGTACAGGAGATGATTTGGTGGTGCAAGGGGGTTTAAGTCTGGGGTATCTGGGGTTTCTTGAGTTTAGTGATATACCTAACTGAGTAGTTGTGGTGTTCATATATCTAATTCTATGCTTTTGACACTTGTACTTTTGCTGTTCATTGTTTGATACACACATTACATTGATTCTCTATCTACTATAAACTTATGGAAATTCACTCTTTCTTAGTCCGAAATACCCATCTGGTGCATCTTCAACTTTCAACCAATTTAAGGGTAAGTTATCTCCTTCAACTCCTTGACTCGATACCTCATTTCCCCACCAATGCAACTCTATCGAGTCGGTTTTGACAGTAAAGAAAATAAGCAAGGCACTGAATGCTACACCAGCGGACAATGCACTGGTCAATATATAATTATACTTCTCCCACCATAATAAATAATTCTTCTTAATGTGGTACATGAAAATATATGATAAGTAAAGGCCTCCTGTATAATACAGAAGATTAAAGGGAGCATACAAAAGAAACCCTCCAATGACTACTGTAGGATTGAAGTATCTAGTCAAATGACTAGGTCCATAATGTTTAAACATGATGCAAGGGAAAATCAATAAAATTCCAAGTAGAAAACACCATTTAAGGACAGGATATACCCCTGAAAATACTTTGGCAGGTCCTATGACACCATATTGTATACTGGAATAGAAGAATGTATTTGCTCCTGGGCAACTTAATTTATTCTTTTGATGTTTTTCACAAAGATCTTCGACATTTTCTAATTGCCAGTTAGCGATTACTAAGGAAATGAATATAGATAAAAGGGTTGAAATCATCTGTCCCTTGAATATAGCTCTAGGAGGAATTTTGGCATAATGGGCAACCTTTTGATCAGTTATATAATTTGCGGCCTGATGATCAATATTTGTTCCGTAACTCTTCAAAGTTATTAAAGCCAATCCTGAATTAGGTATAGCGTATCCAACTATCAATTCCACCAATACATTCAAGCCAAATGAGAAGCCCGTCACGGATGCTATAGCTGTGATAGGAATCAAGAATACGAAATTGATAGCTATAGTAAATAAGATGCCCCACACAGGAGTTTCAGTAGGATATATCAACACACAAACGATACCAAAGAATGTACTTAGAAGTAAAATAACCGTGAACCACCAATCTGGGACTTCTTCGTACATCGCCATCATTCTACAATGGGGATCTTTAATAAAGGATCCATAAACCAGTTTGCTCTTATAAGTAAATGATTCATATAAAGTTTCCCAGATATTTTTGAAACTGTTTCTCATTGATTCCCATTCACTTACCATATGATAAATAATTGCAAAAGGATATAGAGCAAAATAGGCACCATAAAGTACTAAATTAGCAGCACTAAAATATGGGGGACCAATTTCTCTGTACTTTTTGTCGTCAAAGTGATTTGTATCATTCAAGATATCATGGACCTTATAAACTTCACCTTTGTTGTTGAATAATTCATTGGTATTGATGGGCAAATAAGCAGTCCATTTATTATTCGTATAATATACAGCAAGAATCACGAAAAATGCAAGAATCGAACCGATATATTGATTCAAATAAGTATAAAAGGGAATAGTTAAGCAGCCGGCGGAGTTGAGAATATTCCAATCAAATGTTGGTAAGGGATTAAGCCCCAATCCATTATTCGAACCTGCAATATTTGATAAATGTAACAGGTTCGGAGAAAACCAAGTTGGCCAATTAAAGGTAGACAAAGCCCGGAAGAAAAAAGAAGGAAACCAGTTATAGAAGAAACTTATGATGAAGACCAAGAAAAAGAACAGATATCGTGAGATGGTCCATCCATATATAGACTGAGCATGCAGTTCTTTATGTCTCTGTTCAATCAAAGCCCTATTCAAGGCAATTAATGGTAATACAGTCGGCCACAAAGACTTTGCCGGATAAATGCAAATCTTCCTCATAACTCCAGCAAATCCAAATCCTAAAAATTGAGTCAGGAGAATAAGCAATAATTGATAAGTTAATGTAACCCATTTAAGGCCATAAAATTTGTCTAGTTTCATGACAAATATATTGTATATAGCATAAGGTGTACCAGCAGAACACAGATAAATAATAGAACTTAACATCATTTCCTTATAATTCCAGGCTCCCGGGTTAAGATTTACTCTTCTACCAAACACCAGAACTGTTTTATTATAATCAAAGAGACTTTCCCACAACTTGCCACTTGGAAGAAGTAGTAATTGAATGGTATGGGAGTTCAAGGAAATTGACGGGAGCCTGTGAACAAAGAAATTGTTTACAATAGAACCGATAAATGTCCAAAAGAGCCCAATTGCATATGCTCTGAATGTATCCACGGGGATGGTAGTATCATCAAATGGGTCCGTGATGGCCCGAACCTCGGGGTATGGAGAATGGTAGGCGATGAGAGATGCTTCTACCCGGACTTGAAGTGGCCAATCAAGGATATTAAGATATGTTTTGTTTTTGAAGTATTTAGAGCTAGTTGGACCGTCACCAGTAATGGTATTAGTATCGGCCAATGAAGAGACATTTTCTTCCTTAGTGGTAGTACCAGGGGTTTCTTCCACCAGACTGAGTCCATCGCCCGTACCACTGGGCCCGGTCTCGTCCAAGCCAGGCCCACGGTCGGTAGTTTCACTCGACCGGCTTAATAGTCTCTCTATCAATCGATAATCCTCTAGTAAAAAGTTAACATCTCCTCTATGTACGGCCAACGTCTCTCTAAGGACCGTCAATGCATCATCTACCGTCAAATGATCGATTTTCTCCATAATAAAAGTGGCTGAATAAGGTATATCAATATCACTTATTCTCAATCCCAGCCAAAAACTGTCATCACTTATAACTCCCAAACGAAGCAATATGAACCGAAGCTGTTGATCGGACAATGTGGTATAATCATTTTTTGTTTCAACCCTTTCCCCAGTATTATTTATTGCAGTATCGAAAGTACTTAATTCCACATATTCTGGACCTGCCATTGATGAAAAATTATTTTAGCTCAGACAATAGACAATTAACAACGGGCATTGAAATACACAAAATCAAAATATACATCAATACAAAATCATCGAAACTACATTATAGGCCGTCTTAGAAGCACTATGAAAATCGTTGTTCATTATATATTAGCTAGATACTTTATATGATATCATTTATCTCTTATCTATAGCTGAGACTCTAAGATCTCAATAACTTTACCGGCATCACTACTACTTTCAATGGCCCCATTAGCGATTCCATTGATGGAAACTGAAGGAGTAACATGCACCCCAACAGTTCTATGATATCTAGTGAAATACTTAACATCAACTCCCAAAGCATTGCCCGAATTCGAGTAGTCTTCTTCACTAGTCACTTGTTTAATGACGAGGTTATCCAAGACTTGCAGCTTAGTGAATGGAAGTTCGACATCCTTGGAGATGATATCATATAAATCACTATAGATGGTGTTACGAGACTTATCTGAATTGACATTATCATAAACTAATTTAATGTTCTTAAATAATGAATCAGACACAGACCAGAACAAGCTACCATCAACATCATTTTCTCTAATTAATTTGGCAATTGAAAGACTGAATTCATGCTGGTAGATAGAATTAGGATGCCATGGTTGAATTACATTCATAAAGATAAATTCAAATTTTCCTGGGTGTTTCTTTTCGATTTCAGGTATAACATTAGTTCTGAAATTCTTGAAGAGCTTAGCACTAAATGGACAATTATAGTCTACGAAAAGCTGCACTTGATGAGGAGCAATGGGTTTTGCTTTTGTCCAGGAACTAAGTAAGTGGGATTTGGAGTATTTTGGAGAAATCATATTTGATAAAGATATTGGTATGGAATATTATGGATAATTGCTCCACATTTATAGTCCACGGTATCGCACGGCAAAAATGGCAGTAGTGTGGCGGCCGTGCACAGTAGCACTGATGATGTCAATGATAACAATTTGTTTACTTATCTAAACGGGGTTTCTTGGTAACTTCTAGTTACTTACCCCTATCATCCTCTATGTCGACAGCATGAACCAAGTCAGTTATTGCTATGTTTTGGCCGAATTTTTTAGCAGTTATTTTCTGTTTTTTTGATTTTTTAGCACCTAGTAATCGTTGAATAGTTTCATTGGAAATTTCTTCACGAGGAAGATCTCTCCGTCTTAAGCCATTCACCTGTACACGTTTTTCAACGTTTCCAGCAGAGTTGGAGGCATTCGCCGTATCTTCAGCAGAAGCAGGCGGATTCGAATGGGAACCACTGACCGACAGGAGAATATTTTGATTATTTACTTCAGGTTCAGGACTGGAAACAGAGCCAGATACACGAGAGGTTCCGTGTGGTATCAAAAGACTTCCGAAAAACGAAGATTTTCCAGCATCTTCTGATAAATCAGATTCAGATTCATCGGTAGCAACATTATTGGTATTGTCGTCGGCCTTATCATTGGCATTATCCTCTCCTCCACTCTCACTCTCGCTTTCACTTTCACTTTCACTTTCACTGCCCACAAACAATGCATTTCCATCGTCACTTTCAGAGTGAAGAACTACCAGGTCCAAGGATTCCCTCTTATTTCTACGATGTGACTCTTCAGGGGCAAATCCAAAAGGCAGCCTTGAATTCTTTGGTCGTATGAATTGATCTTGAGAAGCCACTTTTTGTGGGGTAAGATGTGAGTTATGTACAGCTGATGATTTAGCGGGTGATCCGGAGTGTTGTGACTGAGATGATAGCACTTGTGACAGTGGGTGTTGTGACAGAGTCGGTGGTATTTGAATTTGTGTTTGTGCTTGTGACAATTGTGGCAGCGGACGGGACTGCTCTCTATCTGGTGATGCCTGGTTTTGTGAGTTGATCACTTGAACTTCGGCTCTAACACTTCCCTGTTCAGAGTCCAGAGATGAATCAATGAAGTCTGACAGCACTGAAGAATCAGTTCCATCTGAATCGGGCAATATCAACGGCTCTGAATTATTTGTTGAGATATCACCAGCGTCTGACCCCGACAGGGAATCAAAATCAGATGCTTCAGAAACTAAGTCTGCTTCAAGAGTTACAGGATCATGACTTGAACCTGTAGCTCTACGTTGGTTTCGTGTTCGGATAGCTCTTACAGCATTTCTCCGGACATTTCTCTGTTCTACTCTTTGTGACCTTCTTTGACTTGGAGGTTTTGCTCGTTTCCCCCGTTTTCTTGGAGGTAAAATGTCAATATCTTCAGAATCCGATTTAGACTCAGATTCGGAACTGGACTCCAATTGAATCACTTTGAAACCACCAGTTCCATTTTGAGTGACCTTTTGTTTATGAGTCTCGAGCTTTTGTTTCAATATTTGATTTCCGTTTCTTTTCCGTCTCCTCTTTCTCTCTGATAAACTATTGATGTTTATGTGGTTATCGTCGAAGTATGTTTCATCAGTCTGAGTACCCATTGAAATTGTAACAGGGATAGAAACAATTGTCGCTGGCGCATTTGGTACAGAACCAGTAGCAGGGACTGAGATCGAGTCGACCAGATCTTCTGGATCATCAGATGGCTTATGGTGCACAGGATGTTCATGATGTTCACGAGATATAGACTGTTCAGAAGATTCCGATTCTTGCAGGTCCCGGAAACCTTCAGAGAGTTTGTAGCTTGGTGGATCTTTAGACGGGTCACTTTCTTCGAGCTGAGTGTCTTCAGAAATGCTATCAATCGTGGCATCATCATCATCATCTTCTTCTTCTCGAGTCCCAACAGGAATTTCACGTTCATCTGTTGAAACATCAGCTGAACCATTGAATTGAGCCCCACTGTGTATGTTTTCTGAGGCATATTCTGAATTTTTCTCGGTCACTGGAGATTGTGATGGTACGTCATCATTATCCACCGTTATATCTTTAGTTACATCACCATTTTCTTCAATCGACGCGTCTCGAGGCAGGCCTACCAACACATCCGGCTCTTTGCTACCAACTCTTTTTCTCTTTTTCCTCACATCATCCAACAATGGCTTTAGAATGGGTGGTGGAATATTAGTCTTTTGTTGGTGATTACCACGAGTCAACGTAGACGAAATTCCCTTAAATAATAGCGAAAAAATACCAGATTTTGATGGAGAATTAGTGACAGACACTTGATCGTCATGGGAGGAACCAGCCTTCTTCAGCCGACGTCGTGGGGATGCTGTTGTACTATTTGAGGATCGGCTCATCGCATGCAAATGTTTATCGTATGTCTTCAGATAGCGACAAGACGCGGCGTCCGGGTGAGAAGAGATATATTTTGTTAGTGTCTGCAAATGAAGCAAACTCATGATACACTTTTATGAAGCCTGTATAATTCTGGGATTTTCACGTTATTTTTTTTGAAAAACAAATTCATCGTAGTAAACTGAATATGATACAAGCATTTTTCAGGCACATCTCCGTGTACACCACTTGTTGTATGAAATGATCTTGCAAGTGATGCAAATGAGCTACTCGCTGGTTCTGCATATAACGGATGCTGCAAAACTTCTAATTGATATATGTGAACATTAGACAGATGAACAACATAGCAAAATAGGGCATGGGAATCATGTGAATAAATCTAAGAAATTCCCAATAAAACTCACAATACCTATATAAGGTGTTGAGAAAGAGAAATTATGGTTCGCTCAGGGCTTATATTTATGCTAGAATACATAATTTACATTTATCATACAACACCTCGTGGAACTTTTCGTCACTGTTGATTTCAAACAGTTTTAATTGCAATCTATGACTCTCATTGAAACTATATTCACTTACCTTATTTACCTCCAGAAATTCATCGATATCGTTTTTTAAATAAAGCTCAATTGAATCAGGATTTGTACCATTTATAGGTTCTTGTTCATTTAGATTTAATCGCTTGAACAATTTGGTCTTTAAATCTTGTAGTTTCAATTCCCCAGGGAGAAGCAAGACAAATATATCATCTTGATAATAAAATTTTACTTTAACCTTTGATTTTCCGTTCTTGACAGGTGACGAGTTACTTTCATTAACTACCTCTGACGAACGATTTATGTTAGATTCGGATGATGTAGGGCTGGTGGATCTACCAGGCGGATTTGCAATATTGGAATATTGTGATAATCTATCTTGTTGATAATTTGATTTTTGACTTATAGGTTTCAGCTGTCTCTGTCTCGTTGCAGATTCATTGAATTCTTTATCGAATCCATTATCTAATACCTCAAACAAGGTCAAGACTTCTTCACTTCTTGATATATGATTAGGTAAGGCAATCAAATTTCGAAGGTAATAATCCAATTTTTCTCTTCTCAATTTGGATATACTATCATTAACATTGATTAAAGGACCAGGTATTGATGGGATTATTCTTTTAGCATTCTCAATTTTACCGGCTTCGTATGGGAACAATTCGAGTAATTTAACTTGTAAATCGTAAAAATCTTGATAATATCTGTACAAATGTCTTGCTTTACCGTTGCCAAGTTTTGCAACAATTAAATATTGGTATCTACCATGATCTAATTGGTACAGATCAACACTAGCTTCAACAATTGCAATTCCTGACGAACTTAATGATGACCTATTAGATATAGATGTATGGTTCTCTTTCTGGAAATATTGAGTATTTGAAGATATGGGAGGTGTCTGATTGGATATTGAACCCAAAGGAATTGTCAGAGCTTGGTATTTAGCAGTTTGATCTTTCCATTGTTCGACAGAAGGAATTTTAAAATCTTCAATTATCTTGACTAAATCGGTTTCTTTATTAACACTGTTTCCCGGGTTAATTAAATCAACCACTTTAACATAACTTACAGGTACAAGTCCTGGACCCCCTAACCGATTTATTGGTTTTGCAATGAACCATTCATAATCATGATGGGCACAGATAATAAGATTTTCACCAGGAATTATATCTAATTCATCTTCTCTTTCAGCTTTGAATTCAAATAAAACAACAGCATATAATGTTTGACTGGAATTCCTTTGGGAAGTTGGTGATCTCAATGGGGTACTGGACAAGATTTTTGAAGAATTTGGACTTACATCAACATCAGGTATGGGTCTTGAACGATTGAACACTTCGAAATAACTTATAGGAACCATTCCTTTGACATTGGACATTGGATTAATGGCTTCATACCATCCATGTTGTTCATTTTCGTCGTTATCACTTAAGACATGGAAAAAGTCCCCTTTTTTAAATGGCAATTCATCAGGTCCTTGAGGTGAATAATCATATAACGCTTTAATGACGAGTTTTGGGGTTTGAAGAATTTCCAGAGCATTACTATTCAGACGAAGTGGCAGGGTTAAGGGACCCAGTGTAACTCGGTGACCCAGGGATCTTGAATTATGCTTTTCAGATGACAGTCTTTTTTTCCTGAACGATTTAATCATATCTTTGGTAAATTTTCACTTTCAGTTTAATGATTTGCTAACAAAAAAAATTTCCGGTAAAAATAGAGCGGTGTGTGAAAACCAGGGGATTCCTGTCATTGACTGAAACAATTGAAAAGACAACTTAGATAAAGATCTAATTACGCGTAAAGACGGTTTGTATATAAAATAGAAGAGGTATTTGAATATACAACAATCCCCTGTTTGTGTTTGCTGGTGTTTGAGGGGTTGTTGGTGCTAGTGATGGTGGTGGTGGTGGTAGTTGCGTACTGCGTTTGTCTCGAGCGTCTCCTTTTCGAAGGAGCGACCTCCTTTGGGACTACTCCTGGAGGAGTGAGGCTCAAGACGTTGAAACGGTCGTGAACCGGATGAAACGATGGTTAATCAAAGGCTTTACTTTTACATAATCATATTGATTTGGGGGTATGTATGTGCTTTTCAATTCTTTTGTTTCTTTGACTTTGACTCCTATTTTTGCTCTTTATAAATGGGCAGGAATTTCTGGTAAGGCAATGCATAATTGTGCCAATTTACTTATTTGGGACTGATGCGAGCCCGGACTTGTCGATGCGATGACAATAGTCTAGACTGAGACAACATTCCCGGTGTCACATCTAGACAACGATACGGTTTAACACAAAATGACTTGGATGATACTTGAACGTCTATTCTGTATGCTGCGTCGAAACTAATCTAAATATATAGCTGAGTTTTACAATTCTAATTCGTTTTTAACAAACTTTCTATCATTCAAATGATCGAGATACTCTTGCCAAAGTTTATCTTCTCTTAAACAATTGTAATCACCAATTAATATCATTCCATATCTGGCTCTTGTAATGGCGACATTCAATCTCCGCTCATCATTCAAAAACCCGATTTTATTTTCTTTGTTAGATCTAACAGTCGAGAAAATAATGAAATCTTTTTCACGACCTTGGAATGCATCAATTGATGCAATCATTATATCAGACACTGTATGAATAGTTACCGGTTTTGATTCATTGTATATATCATCCCCATCGACTTCAATCTTGACGTCTTCCTTTTCAGGATTTATCAATTCGTTTTTAGAGAGTGTAGCAGAGATTAAATCTCTCTGTCCTCTATATGGAGTGATAATACCTATATTAGCCTTTTCGATTTTTTTATCGAAAATCAAATCTTGTAAAACTTGTGTGATATAGGAAATTTCTCCTGGGTTAGAATAGGTATATCCATTATCCTCTCTCATTCTCATTTTAACTCTTGCTTCTGGTGCTTTACCATTTGTATTCCAGAATAATACCGGTGTGGTGATTTTATCGGTACGTCTTTGTTCTGGGGTAATACCATCTTTCAATAATCCATTATAAAATTTGTTTCTGGAGAATTCACTAATGGCCGGATGCATTCTATACTGTGTATCCAACATATGAGGTTCTTTATATGTCCCATTCAATAGTACTCTTTCAAAGAGAGATAATGATAAGTTAGGCACTTGAGTAAAACTACTCAATTGTTTTTGATCCCCGACAAATACGAATTTATCAACACCAGGCATTGATAATGGGATTAAAGTAATTGGTTCAGAAGATTGGGTAGATTCATCCATAATCACCACTGGGAATTTTTTAACTGATCTTAGCTGCATTCCCCCAGCCACAACACTAGTTGTGAATATAACCCTAGCTTGGCCAATCAATAAATTAGATAATTCAATTTGTTTTGATTTAACCTTCTGATACTGTTTGACACTAACTTCTTTGGCTCTGAAGGTTCTCAATTGAGCCAATGTTTCTTTCATGGATTGTGGCAACAGATTATCAACTTTTTGATGAAGACAAATAGGATTCAAAATATGAGATGAATTGTAATCCAGTTCTTTTTCATTAGCAACAATTCTAAGAAGAGAGTTGGCATGGGTCGGTAAAAGCTTTTCAGCAATATTGTCAATGGCAATATTGGATGCTGCCACCACCAAGATTGGATGAGTATTGAAATTATTCAACAATTGTAAGATAATCTCATGAATGGTTGAAGTTTTACCAGTTCCTGGAGGTCCTTGAAGAGCGGTGATTGAATTATTTAACACTGATTGTAATGCCACCTTTTGAGACTGGTTGAACTTCGATTCATCAGAAAACTTGACATAATTATTGAATCGGAGTTGTTTGATAAGCGTCTTACCCAAAAGCATATTGATGAACTTAGGATTTTCTATCCTTGTCATAGCTGAGAAGACCCTTGAAATGGGGATAGATGCAGGCAATAAACTTAAATGTTTTGCGTTGATTCTTAAAGGTAAAGGCTGATAATTCCATGGGTATTGTTCAACGATCATTTCCAAAATATCATCATTTCTCTTATTTCTAGCCTTCTGTACTTCACACAATACCACTTTACCATACCAAGGAATAGTACCATTACACACCAAAAAAATGGTTTGATCGATAGAAAATGGGGTCTTCTTGAACTTTTGGATTTTCTTGCTCAATAATTTATCTTTTAGTTCCTGGGTTAAAACAAGTTCCACATGATATCTTTTATGTTTTAAATTATTCTCTCCATACCAAGCAAGAGTGTATTCGTTTGAAGGAATGAACATGTTTTGGTTAGCGGACATGCTGAGCTTTTCCTCGAGAAAAAGATTATAACTCATTTCTTGTTTGTATTGGTCCATACTGTCATAACGAAGCTTTGGAGTTGATGAGGGGATGTACTCCGTGATACCTGCAGGAAGCACAAGTTTCTCTGGTGTTGGAGCAGATACTTTACTTGACCTGACAGGTTTTTCATCAACTTTGTTGTTTCTTGTGTCTATATTTCTATTAGGTTCTGCTGTATTCTTTCCATTTTTTGAATGCTTATAAGAAGAGAATTTTGCTTTCCTCGAAAATTGTCCATCAACGGACGGAGTAGTGTTAGGACGGTCGAATCTATTCTGTTTTCCACCGTTTTGGACGGGAGTTGAAGAACGAGATGGCCTTGAACTACTATTCCGCGAGCCAGCATTAGAGTTGGATTTCGAATTCGGTTTCGAATTTGGATTTGATGCCTTTGGTTTTTCAGTCCCTACAGCCTTGACGATTGTTCCCAGTTTGAGATCCTTTGACTCCTTCAATTTATTATAATAATGATCTCTTCTCTCCTGAGTTTCTTGTTCTTTCTTTGGATCTACTCTCTTTTTCTTTTTGAATGTGCTTTTCTTTCCCTTGAATTTAGTATTACGTTTAACAGGTTCTGTAATGCCTAACAATTCTGTCAAGTAATTATCATCGTCTTGACTAGCAGCAACACGTTCGTAAAAATTACTTTGACCATAACATTTGTCACACATGATCAGGATTTCACCCAGAAGTTCAGTGACATTCAATTCGTCATTTGCATGACAAACGTGACATTTAGCATCTCTAAAATTGATATATAGGTCCAATTTTTTGAAAAGTGAACCATTCGAAAGGGTATACTTTACTGGAACATAGAAATTATCCACCTTTTGGGAACAGTCATTACATAACAATGCCATTTCTTTTAATCCGTATCTGATAACTTCCAATTGATGAATATTATCATTGTCACAAGATTGACACTTTATGATTTCCCCAGTGGGGATATACTTTGTAAGCTTATGTCTTGTTGCTGATAGATGCTTTGACATGTCGTACATCGAATAGGACGTGTTACATGTTTCACAGTTTGCAGACATGGTGGATTTTGCAATATTTCAGTATTTCGACACACGCGAGATGAGGTGGGAACGTCAAGGATGGAAAGAGAGACTGAGTTCCGTAAAGACTGAGATGAGAAGCAAGGTCAAGCAGGAAAAAGAGTTGAGACAGAGGTACTTATATATATGTATATAGAAATATACATAACGAAACTAACGCTTTCAATCATAAATAACAGGGAAGTACCAATAACCTGTCAAACGGTAGCTAGGAGCAGATAAGTGATGAGCCCTGCATTATAGTTAAGTCAAGAAACCTGCACACGACTATTATTTAAACCATTCAGCCAAGTTAACATAAAAGAAACATTATAACTCACAGGGTATTACCCAGACCAGAAACTGAATCACACTGACCAAACAGGAACAAATCATGTGAAACAACACGCCATTTGAAAGAAGGCAATCATGATGAATGGCATGTGGAATATGTTCACATGCAGGCCACAGCTCATGAAGATGAGACATCGCACGCAGTTGACTATATATAGAGCTACAAACTGCACCAAGTAGAAAAACTCAAAAGTAAAATGGGAGAAAAACTCAAAACAAGAGAGGAATTGATCGAAGAATTTCGAAATGAACATATCGAATTACTCGCCATGATAATTACCTGTGAAGGATACGAAGAAGTACTTGAATTTTCTCAAGATATGGAAAATCCCCCACAAAAGTTATTTTTCGTTTTACCTGAGGGATCAATCTATACCCTTAAGCTTAAACTTCGAGTTGTTAACAAGCCATTAGTGAATTTACATTATCATCAAGTGGTTAAAAAAGGGGGTATTCCTTTTAGAACGAGATGGGAGAAATTGACTGATGTGGCTCATATCAATGATGAAAGTAATCCCCATCATGAAGCAGTGTTAGAACCTGACGAGATACCTTCCGGCACTTTTTTCAGGGGGACATATCCAGCCACCTCAACATTTTATGCCGAAGATAAACCGGTATTTAGTACCGACTGGGCTATCAAGATATCGAAGAAGGGAACGAGACCCAGTATCAAATACGATTGATTGATGGAGTCAGCCGTATCAATCAGAGACCCAGACACCTGAAGATGACGTGAAGGACCAAGACTGACGAAGCTGACGAGGACTGACGAACACTGACAAAGACTGGCCAAAACTGACCAAAACTATACAAGATATCCGATCCAGAATTCGATCAATTTAATGCACAAGTAATTAGTATATAGTAAATGTAATGGCCCACTTATGTTTTAGTGTTGTATGTAGGATAAGGCAGGAATCTCAGATGTCATTGAATGACTGTCTGTCGGCTCATTTCACTGGTTGTTCGCGGTCCGAATACGGCGGCTCACGCCGCAGTTCTGGGGAAGTACAGCCAAATTAAGTGCAGCAGAGTGGATTTCAATCAGTCGTTTCGCTCTTAATGTCGTCTCCAAAAAGAAGAATGGAAAAAGACGTCATGGATCTCATGATGAGTGACCATGACGTCCAACTTGTAGAAGATAACCTCCAACAAATGCACGTTATATTCAAAGGTCCTGAAGATACCCCTTATAAAGGGGGTACTTGGAAAATCAGGGTCGAATTACCTGATCAGTACCCCATGAAAAGTCCCTCAATCGGGTTCACAAATAAGATCTTCCATCCCAATATAGATGAAAGTTCAGGATCGGTTTGTCTCGATGTAATCAACCAAACTTGGTCTCCGATGTTTGGGCTTTTGAATGTGTTTGAAAATTTCTTACCACACTTACTTAGATATGCCAATCCTAGTGATCCATTGAACACTGATGCTTCAAATTTAATGGCCAAAGACGAGAAGTTGTACGAGCAGAAAGTAAGGGAGTACGTCGAGAGATTTGCCACCAATATTTCTAATCCCGTCGAGGAAGAAGAGGCAGAAGAGGAGGAAGATGATGAGTTGAGTGATGTGGGAAGTTTATCTAGTGCTGGGGATCTCGAATTGTGAACCGAATGACGGGGAGAGGATGACTGGTCATCATTTCTCTAGCTTTTAAAGTAGTTGAAGATAGTTTATCCGCAGCCTTGTAGTCTAGTATTAGTCTTACAGTTAGTCATAGTAGTGGTAGCAGCGTCATATCATAATATATACATATCTATATCCTCCGCTACTCTTTCGGTGTCTGAGGAATCCTCAGTTTGCGATTGAGTCTAATTTGCAGCAATTGCGGAAACCCATTCCCTTATCATGTCTTTCAAACCACTCACCAATATCAAACGGTTCCACAGGTCTATCACCACCAGCGCCGAAGTTATCGCCCAGTTAAAAAATCCTAATTTGTTCCACAAAAAAGGGTATGTTAATGGTGAATATATTGATAGTTCCAGCAATTCATCATTCGATGTGAACAATCCAGCCCATTATCCAAATGAATATGCCTATATCGGTGCAGTCCAATCAATGTCAGGCGAAGATTACAACAGAGCCATAGAGTGTGCTGATGCTGCTTTCAAAGAATTCAGAAAGACAACTAGTGACTACCGGTCTCAGTTACTTAGAAACCTTTACGAATTGTACCTTGAGAACCAGGACGATTTAGCTAAACTTATTGTATTGGAAAACGGAAAGCCATACAATGATGCTTTGGGGGAAGTTAAATATGCTGCTTCATTTTTCAAATGGTACAGTAATATTGCGGCTACAGAAACTGGGGATGTAATTAATTCAGCTCTGCCAAACAATCGTATTATCTCTTTCAAACAACCAATCGGGGTGTGTGGAATTATGACCCCCTGGAACTTTCCAGCGGCTATGATAACTAGAAAATTAGGAGCCTATGTAGCTGCTGGATGCACTGGGGTAATTAAACCAGCTTCTGAAACTCCCTTTAGTGCATTGGCTATGGGCCATCTTCAACAAGAAGCAGGTTTTCCAAAAGGAGTTATCAATATTTTACCGTCTTCCGATTCCGCCACCGTTGGAAAGTTACTTTGTGAACACCCAACAGTAAGAAAGATCTCTTTCACTGGGTCAACTCAAGTTGGAAAATTGTTGATGTCTCAATCATCCTCAACTCTTAAAAAGCTTTCTTTTGAATTGGGTGGTAATGCTCCATTCATTGTATTTGATGATGCTGATGTAGATAAGGCCGTTGATGGGGCTATAGCTTCCAAATTCAGAAGTAGTGGTCAAACGTGTATTTGTGCTAATAGAGTGTTTGTCCATGAAACCATTTATGATAGTTTTGCTGAAAAATTTGCTGCCAAACTCGCTTCGGGTGTTACTTTGGGTGATGGGTTAGAGGAGGGTGTAACTCATGGACCTGTTATTCATGACAGGTCTTTTGAAAAGGTTAGAAATCATATTGATGACGCAGTTTCCAAAGGAGCAGAGATCATTCTAGGAGGTAACGCCCGCCCTGAATTAGGTCAATATTTCCATGATTTAACTGTTTTAGCTAATGTGACCAATGATATGTTGATTACACAAGAAGAAACTTTCGGTCCCGTTTGCCCATTGATCAAATTTTCCACGGAAGAAGAAGTTATTGACATGGCAAATAACACTGACGTAGGATTGGCCGGTTATTTCTATTCAAAGGATGTTAGTAGAATCTTCAGGGTAGCCGAACAACTTGAAGTTGGAATGATGGGTGTTAACACTGGTGCTATTTCTGAAGCTGCTTTACCTTTTGGAGGAGTAAAACATTCTGGCTTTGGTAGAGAAGGGTCAGTGTATGGAATCGACGATTACACTGTAGTCAAGTCAATGGTTTTGGGTGTATAGCATAGACTCATGTAGCTTGTAATACATTCCCTTTCATAGTAGGCCGCAATAGCAAAATGCCCGAAACTATCGACATCTTCTATCCATTTATCTTTATTATAGTACATACTAAATACATCAATTCATTGGGACATCTTCGTCCATATATAACAGATTCAGGTCTGGAGAATGTTGGAAAACATCAGCCGTTTGAAGTATACTAGCGCCAACTTCGTCACCCAAAGACATCGATGGAGTCTCCAAATGATCAGTTTCCATGGCTTCAGGTTCAGCAGGTGCCGCAACTTCTGATGAAGGTGGAACCAGTCCTGGAGGTGGAAGCGGATGTCTTTGCGGCGGAGGAGGTGGTTGGTGTCTTTGCGGAGGAGGTGGAGGCTGTTTAGGTTTCTCATAAGCTGAAGTATCCAAATTTGGGACCTGCAGTATCTCCTCTTTTTCTATAGATGAACCACGAACCTTTTTGAACATCGGAGGATTCACTATAAACTCTTTCTTTGGGAAGTCCTTTTTGTAAGCATCAAACACGTGTTTTCCAAGTTCGCTACCATTTATTTCACCAGATTTTATGAGTTGAGTGAGTTTTTCATTGATATCTGATTGTTCCGTGGAAGAAACTACTGGGGGAGTGGCTTTGAGTGTTGCAATTTCTTGTTTCAATTTCTCAATATATTTTTCCCCGTCAAATGGTTTTTTCGTGATACGTGTTGCTTCATTTTGGGGGTTATGGAAAAGAGCATCCCTCATTAATTCAAGCTGCTCAGCGTATTGAGTGTACCCTATAGATTTGAAAGTCAAGGTGGATAATCCGCCTTCTTCGGAAATACCCACATCCACGGCAGAAAATGCGCTTTTGAAACTTTCCTGAGGGAACTCGTATACTTTTTCTGGCACGGGGGCCGTGTCTTTGAAATTTGGGGCTAGTTTATCACTAAAAGATGGCATTGATTTTTCAATTTTGTTTTCCAGTTATCAACATTCGCGTGGAAAGAAAGAGAGTCGCGCGCGAACCAGAATTTGGCTGCAAAATGATTTCCTGTGTCTTCCAGAAATGATGTTCTATCAACTGGTGAGAACAAAGCAGAGTATAATCTATCGTGCTTGCAGTACGACCAATGGAATTAAGTTCCATAAGTTTGACACAAACTCATTTAAAAGTGTGGAACATGTAGTGTCAAAGGCTGGTCATACTCAATCGGTAGAACTATGGAATTTATTATGCCCAAATCTTATATTACCTAGGAGTATTTATGACTTGATGCTATTTTATTGAGGAAGCATGTGTATTTGTTGTACACTTTTGCGTATCAAGACTCGTCTGCCAATTCTCGGTAATCCAATGGAACTTGTTTGGTAGCTTATGCGTCAATAGTAGAGGTCTACGAAAATAGCACGAGCCATACTGATGTGGGCATGACGTGTGTGTAATGTGTGTATATTATCCTGGTAGTGGGGATGTGCAAGCTCAAGGTTTTTTCCTAATGAAAAAGTAACTATATAACCGACTAAATAAGTAATAAACACTGACCCGATCATTGTAATCCTTTGGATGGCCTACTCGATCCACTATAAAACTTCAAAATCAGGTGACTGTCGAATAACCAATCATATCTTAGTAGAGGACCAGGATGTTCATCATACATGAAATAAAGAATGCATACATCATGTTTGACACCTTTATCAGATAATGACTAATACAATACTTGTATACATACTTTGTGCATCAAAACCGTGTTTTTGAAGCTTATTACGTTCAATGGCCTAGCGATTATAACGTGTAGAACATCGACGGTCCAATTGATAAGTTAGGAAAATAATTACTGCAAAGGAGTCCGTTGTAAGTTTGAATTAACATGCTATGTAAATATAAATGTAAGTATAAGGGGAGAAATGAATAAATGTCCTAAGATTTAGTCTCCATCAATGATTCCTCTATACCATCAATGAGACTATCAATTTCATTAATATGCAATCCACAACTCAAACTAATTAATTTTCTATATTTATACATTTTATCATCAATTCCGTAAGATTTAACTTTATCAATTAACTGAAGAAGTAAATTAGACCGTTTCATTTGTAGTTTACTTAGTTCAATCGCCAAATCAAATTCATTGTTATTTTCATCAAATTCATTCCCATCATTATTGGTTTCGTGATTTAAGTTTTCTTCATTGGAAGAAACAAGATTAGCTAACTGGAAAGCTTGGATCTTTTCTAGCTTATTAGCTAAAGAATTTTCTCTAGATTTAGTGTTCTCCATGGTTTCTTCTAAATTTTGATCAACTAATTCATTAGCTTCGGTTAAATTAGAATATCCTTCAATTCCAACTTTTGCTAAAACATATGTGACATTATACATAAGTTTTTCGTTCAAACATTCCTTTCTTTTAATTTGCTCTTCAATTCTAGTTCGTTGACCTTCGGAATTCTCAAGAGTTTCTTGATATTTACCAGTAAGAGATTTGATCATAGAACTGAGTATTTGAGACATATCATTGGTCGGTACTGGATGAACTTTGGTATCGTTTTCTATTAGTTTCCCATTTTCATCTAATCTTGGCGGTTTTACATGATAAGATTCAACAGTATTTTCAAGTGAAGTATCAACTTTATTGCTCTCTTTACTTGTATCCATGGCAATAGGAGTACTTTCAGCAGTACCTTCGGAAATCACAGCTAGGGGTTGATTGCCTAAAGGGGCAGTCAAATATGAATTAGATTTAGTGGCTTGAATAGGAGTTGACATTGAATCAAAAGATTTCAAATTCATACTTTCAAGGAAGATATTTTCCTTATCATCATCGACGGTTCCAGATTTTAAAATTTGATTCAACTGTTCCTTATCAACTCTGGCATTATTGTGGCTATCATCATCATCGTCATCATCATCTTGTAATGTGGTCCTTTGAGTATCTGGGGTTTCTAATTTTACAAGCTTGGACTGTCTTGGAGTAGACATTTGATTTTTTACTGGATTTGTTTGTGAATGATGGGATTCTTGTTCATTTTCACTCACCGGAGATTCTCTTGAAGATAATAAATTATCTGCCATAATTAAATATTTAGCGGTTTCTTGATTGACATTAAATAAATCATCTCTGGCATTATAGCTAAGAAGAAATTTAACTAGCTTGGAACATCCAGCTTTTGCTGCTAAATGGAGACATGTGTCGCCATTAACATCTTGATGATCAAGTACATTTCTAAGTAGATTGATTGTCTTACTCGAAGTTGTCTGATTAGTCATTGATGTCAATTTATTAAGAATGACCCCCATATAATATCGTAAACTGTCATATTTGGATTGGACCTTTGAAAATTGACAAAGATAATGTAATGGGGTTCTACCATTGATATCAGTATTGATTAGACAGATTTCTAAATCATCAAGAACTTTTGGAAAATTTTTCATTTCAAAACAATTATTGAACGATATTAATTTCGATAAGGGATTTAATCCATAGTTATTAACCACTAAAGGATTGGCTCCTTTAGCAATTAATACATGAATCATCATATAATGACCAATTGATGAGGCCCAATGTAATGGAGTATGTCCTTCATCATCAATTGCTTCATTGATATTGAAATCATACGGTGGATTATGAATGAAATTTGGAATCTCTCCGTTGTCTTCACTGAAAAATTTAAGCAATTGAGAGGCATAAGATTCTTTTACAGGGTTTTTTGATTTGCCATCATCATTTGATGACATGGAAGTATCGCTTTCTTTATGTTCGTCTTGTGACCAATTTGTTTCGTTAGTTGATTGGGATGATGGGAGTTTTGAATGGTGAAACTGTCCCATCATATGCGGATGTCCAATGGGTGGCTGCTGTTGTTGTGGGGGAACTTGTTGTTGCTGTGGATGGCCAATAGATTGTTGTTGGGGGTAGAAATTGAATTGCTGTTGTTGAGGAACATTCTGTTGTTGAGGAATATTTTGATGCTGTTGCTGTTGTTGCTGTTGTTGAAACATTTGCATTTGCATTTGCATCTGGTATGCTTGGAAATCATTAGGTACGTTTTGGGGTTGACTGTAGGGATAGTCTTGAGGCATATATGAGCCATTATTCCCTGGATACTGCACTGGAATATTGGGATTCGTAAAAGACATTTGAGAAGGCATTCTGGAACCAGAATTGAAGGAATCAGATGCTAAAGACCCACTAACATCTAAGCCATATGAATCATCTCGTTTGACTTTCTTGGGACTAGAACCTTCCAATTTTTTCTTCTTTACATATTTTCTCTTTACCGGGGTCCCGTCCAGATTTGATTCCTTCGATTTTTTGGCAAGTTCAAACCCTGGATTGGCCGGATTGAAATATAATACAGGGGCATGTTCCGGTCCAAGCCCATAACTGGTAGCAAGTTTTTGTGCGTCTTGCAAAGGGATCCAAGTCCCTTGGAATTTTCCGTATCCTCCCTGAATCTTTTGGTGTAATCCATGTTGCACGCCTTTTTCTAAAATCTTGGTCCGTTTAGCTTTGGGGAAATTGCAACATTTCAAAATTTGAGTAGCGTTAACCCAATCGTCTTTACATCTTCTCATAAGAGAAGAATCATTTATCATGGACTCATAGACGTCCGTCTATAATGTTAGTATCATGTGGAGTCGACGCGTAAGGGTCCAATAACTTTAATGCTCCCGAAAAAATCGCCCGAAATCCGGGAAAAAGATCAGACAGATGTTGAGATGATCAATACATACATTTGAATAGGTAGCTAGATACACACTAGGAGTCCCGGACATGTTTCTAGAATGTAATGAAGCTAATGGGATTGAACAATTGCAAATAAATTGTCTTTGAATGTGTGAGTGAAAAGAAAAATTGACGATTGAGAAAAAAATTTGTACGCGTTCTTTATCAGGAAAAATCTGGGTTATGAGAGGACGTGTAATGGGTGAGTGGGAGAGTCTTTGGGGAGAACGGGTGTCGATGGAAGAATGGATGTGTTTCTTCGAGTCTTTCAAGGGTCTATAGTTATACATGCATTTTTTTTCTTTTTCTCTCAGGTGGCCAAATCAGCCTACTGCTTGTGGGGGATTAGATTTAAAGTTGCAACCATTTAGTTGGGAATGGAGGATGTCAGAAGTGCCACAATTATTGATCGGAGCGGACCCATTATTGTATATTATGCAATAGATGTGTCTTGAAAATGGGCCATCGCTTTCCGTGGACTTATAATTGTGGGGGCTATATGGACTATTTTTATATGTGATGCACATATATGGGGCCATGCACAATTAATTGACTTCTAGATAATAAACTGTACTTGTTGAATTTTATACATTCATTCTCTATGAATGATAAGTAATCCAATCAAATCAAAGTTATGTATTAGTGCTTTTTGTGCGTTTGTGTTTACGAATGTTGTATTTCTGGCAATGAGAGTTTGCAGCCAAATTTTGGTTGCAAAATTTACTCTGCAAGGACTGCGTAACGCAACAATTTTCAGAGTGAGAAGATCCACATTGGGACACATTTATTACATACATATAATATTATTCTATAAATATAACTTGGCTCAAAAAACTTCGGCTTCGACTTCTTTGATAGACTTGGTGATCTTGGAAACAATTTCAGCAATTTCGGATTCGGTAACCACGAAATGTGGAGCAAACATAATGAAATCTCCCCCGACATCTCTAATACAATCAGTTCCACCGAATACTGTCAATCCGTTTTTGAAAGCAGCATCTTTAACTTTAATAGCAAGGCCAGCAGAAGGGGCAAACGGCTCTTTGGTAATCCTATCTTTAACCAACTCAATTGTCCAAAAACCCCCCAAACCTCTAACATCTCCGGCGATTTTGGTATCATCTAAAGACTTCTTTAACGAGTCTCCAAGTAAGTTACCCATTTCAAACATGTTCTTGGTCAAGTTGAGTCTTTCGATCTTCTTTTGAACTTCAAGGGCAACGTAACAATTGAAACCATGACAAGCGTATGTTTGTCCCCCAATAATTTTATTACTACCATTAACAAATACATCTCTAACTTTGGGTGAAACCAAAAGACCTGCTATGGTTACAAACCCTGAACCTAATGTTTTACCAACAGTTTGAAGATCGGGACCTTCATTTGCTGGGAGGAAGTTTTCCCAGCAGTTCAAACCACCAGAATTGATTCTACCAGTTCCACACATGACTTCATCTAAGTGGAAAATAATATTGTATTTATCACACAACTTTCTTAAGCCATGCATGTAAGTTTTAGTTGGACATGGAGTACCAACAGATGTACCACTGACAGTTTCAACAGTGATCGAAGCAATAGTATCTGGGTCTTCATTCATAATGATCTTTTCGTATTGTTGCAAAAGTCTTGTGGAATAATCGTCATCCGATTCTCCCTCTAATTTATGTCTATAAGGATAGTATTCGGGTAATTTAACCATTTGCAGATCCGGAAACAATATGTCTTTGAAATATTTGGATCTGTTTCCAGATGCCAAACTCAAACAGCCAAGAGTATATCCATGATAAGAAGTATACCTAGCCAAGTTCTTGATCTTCTTTGGCTGACCTTTTTCAATCCAATATTGTCTAATTGTTTTGAGAGCCATTTCATTTGCTTCAGAGCCAGAGGTAGTCCAAAGTGCTGAAGCAAATGCCCCAGGAGGAGAACGACTAATATAATATTCAGCCAATTCTTCAGCATATTGATTTCCAATTACAGCTGGAAAAGTGTAAGTAGTAGCTTTTGCAGCCATAGTAACATACTCAATAACATCTTTATCACCCCAACCAAGAGCACCAACGGCTGCTCCAGTCATACCATCAAGGGCTTCGGTAATTTCATTTGTGTAAGGGTCTCTAATACTAACTCTACTTCCTTCCCCTTTCACAACCTCTGGAAGCCTCTTATCGATTTCTGCTTGGAAAATCTTAGAAGAGACTTGTTTGATAGAAGGAGTGGGAGAGACGGAGCTTGCAGGAGTGATTGTACCAGACATGTATATAAAGAGAAAAAAACTGCTTACATTGATAGGAATCTTGGCTATTTTATAGCCCGCTATTATCTATCAATCAGGCAACATGCGAAAGGTTGCAAATAGATAAGGATCTACCCAGTTTAGGTAACGGTTGCGAAAGAAATGTCGCAAATATTTCCAAATGCGGCAGGAGAGTAGGAAATCAGTTCCCGATAACCAAGTCAGACAATTAAGCCAGGTTGAGTCATGGAATTGCAATTAAATCCGAAAAGTGGATCGAGTGTTTATATATATTTTCCGGTGAAAATATAGCACCATTGAAATATAATACTTGATAATGAAACAATGTACCAGTAAATGACAAGCTACATACAGCACCAGTGGTATCATACTGGGTGTCATATATATTGTGATATCAAAGTTACACTGAGTACTTTCAAAAGATATATAGCTCAAATAAACAAGACTGCCAGTAGATAATTGACAAGAGACACTCTAATAGAGGACCCTCTGTGTAGAGGCACGACTCTGTGGTTTAAAAAATCTTTGAAATGACTCATCCAATAATATCAATGGACATATCAATGGATTTCATTCGAATTGCAAGAACTATAGAATCCAGCCACAATAGGAAAGTAGCAGCTATATATCTTCGAGGGAGTCGAATGAGGGGATTACACAGACCCGACTCAGACTACGATATCACGGTGCTTATATATCCCACACGGGCCGAGCTCTTAACAAGTAAGATTTTCAGTCAAAAGCTACGACTCCCCCAACATAATGTTGAAGGCAATTTAACCTCGATCAACAATTTCTATGTATTGTTAATTAAACCTTCACCCACCGTGTTAGAAACTATTCACAACTATCCAGTTTATTTAGATCAATCATATGCCAAATTGGCAATTTTTATCTACGAATCGAGAAGTTTGCTACTCAAGGCAAATTACAAAGAATATTTAGTGTCAAATTGTCGGATGGGTAAGTTGATTTTGATCAAGTTGCTAAAAAAAAAGGACCAGAACAAGAAGAGAAAGGATTCAATTTATGCCAAAATAGCTCTTCTACAATGTGAAATGGTTGCAAAAAGCGCGTCCCAATCGGGAAAAATCGAATTTTGCAACTTGGATTTTTGCACTCCATTCAATGATGAGACGAGGCAACAATTAGCAAATTGGCGTCGGAATGTAACTGATATTGAATGCAATGAAATGATTGTTCAATTTGAAGCCCAGGAATCTGAGTATACGAAGCTAGATACAAGGAAGGATATCGAAACAGCAGTAATGAGAGAATTGGAAACGCTAGTATTTGATTTATGCATAAGCTACAACCGGTGAAGACCCACCAAGATACCACCAGGAAACATTGACCTTTTCACTGTTTGTTGATGGTATTATTTACATCCCCACTGGCGATCAAAGTAAACAGACCCCTCTTATCAGAGACCCTATTGCGTCATAAAACCGCGTAAACAATAGGCTGGGGAGGAATTCTTTGCAACCAATGTCATGCGTAAACAAGAGGTGATAAGACGCACAATAGTCTGCAGACAATGGCAGTAACGTACACAGAGTATAGCACAGATAAACATACAACTAAACAAACCTAAAATCAAACACAAACACAAACACATGTACACAGCATCAAACATATATACCCATTAGAATTACATAGAAATATATCTATAGGTATATAGACATATGAATACCACGCTACACCGTATTTGTAAACCAAACAAACAGATCTTCCTCGCTCAATGCATCCGCATGGACCATCCTGCATATCGCCCCAGAAACATACCGCTACAAAAATGCGATGGCTTATCACTACTTTCAACTGTAATATTCCTGCAATTTTGAAACCTTTTTTTTTTCTTGTTTTTTTTCCTTGTCGTTTTTTTATCCATGGGCCTTCTCATTAAAGAGCCGGCCGTAGAAAATGTAACCGGGACCTTTGTCATGATGGACAATGATGATGGGTCCGGGAAAGACGCAGTAAAGAAATCTAAAAATGGTGTTATTCTTAATCCTCAACCTCACAGTTCTCCGAATGACCCTTTGAATTGGCCTATTTGGAGACGAGATTTGTGTCTTTTGATCGTTGGATGTCAGACGTTTAT
The DNA here is from genome assembly GCA_030574815.1 of Yamadazyma germanica. NCBI lineage: Eukaryota > Fungi > Ascomycota > Pichiomycetes > Serinales > Debaryomycetaceae > Yamadazyma > Yamadazyma germanica. The sequence goes on along the minus strand of JAJMFS010000013.1, from coordinate 156,581 downwards.
TGGGGGCGGTCAAAGTCCGCTTTTGGCCGCTGGAATGACCAGTTTAGGTGAAGAATTCAATAAATCTTCCACGTTAATCTCATATTTAGTAGGGATTTTCATGTTGCTGTTGGGTCTTGGATCTGTATTTGCATCTCCGACTGCTGTGTTATACGGGAAGCGGGTGGTGTATGTTTCGGGGATTTTGTTGTTTTTAGTCGGGGCAATTGTTGCTGGTCTGTCGCAAAACTACGCTGTGTTAATGATTGGTAGAGTCATCACTGGGTTAGGTGCTTCACCAACAGAATCGTTACCTTCTGCTACAATTGCCGAGATTTATTTTGCCCATGAAAGAGCATATAGAATCGGTATTTATACAATGCTTATGTTGGGTGGTAAAAACATTGTTCCTTTACTACTGAGTCTTGTATTTCAATATTTGGATAGACATTGGCTCTTTTGGATTTTGGCCATCATTTTGGGGATGAATCTTGTACTTACTTTCTTATTTGTTCCCGAAACTTTTTGGGATAGAGAGCCCAAACCGAATAAAAGATCCGAATTGGAAACTGAAATGGCCCGTAGAGCTGATCAAAGACCACCAGCGGCAAGAGCTCAAAGCTTTGCCAATCAAAGTTTTGCTAGAAATCCCAATAGCTCAATGTCTGTCCATACAGTTAACGATGTTCAAAAGAAAAATGTAGCTTCAAAAGTATCGGGTAAATTCGAAACCCCAAAATCTTTTAAACATAGACTTTCCTTACTTTCTGGTCGTCATTCCATTGATAGTTGGTGGATGGTTATGTTAAGACCTTTTGTACTATATGCGTACCCTTCAGTTTTATTTGGATCTCTTGTTTATTCATTTGCTGTTGTTTGGTTGATTCTTGTATCGGAAGTTATATCTGAAATCTTTAGAGGTGAAGGGTATGGGTATTCCCAGCAAACAGTTGGATTATTTTACATATCACCTTTCATTGGAGGTATTTTGGGTTCTTTAAGTACCGGTTTGATTTCTGATCGTCTTAGTAGATTCTTGGTTAGTATAAACAGGGGGATTTACGAACCAGAATTCAGATTGATTATGATGCTCCCAGCCACCTTTTTCATTGTCCTTGGACTTTTAGGGTTTGGCTGGTCTTCACAGATTAAGGATATGTGGGCTGGACCTATTATATTTTTTGGATCTGTTTCTTTTGGTTGTTCAATGGCAAGCACCACAGCTATTACTTATACAGTTGATTCCTATAAAATGTTTGCTCTGGAAGCTCTTGTTAGTTTGAATTTTTCCAAGAATTTCTTGGGTTTTTGTTTCTCATTGTTTACCAATTCTTTCATGCATCATGAAGGCAGTAGGGCCACATTTGCTACATTTGCTGGAATCCAAATCTTCTTGTCCTTGATGGCTATTCCTTTATATATTTATGGTAAGGTAGGTAGAGCTTGGACTGATAAAAAGGAGATGATGCGATTCCTATATGTTGACCCTGGTAACGAAGATGTTTCATTCTCGGAGAAAGAAGATTTCCAAGATGATAGTAATGATACAAGTGAAGTGCTTGATAACAATAACATTCTTGCTGGTCTTGATAATGAATCTAAAAAGGAAGTGGCTAAATAATACATATTGCATTTATTTTAAAAAACTCAATTCTAACTCTAAATGGAATTGCTCTCTATACTCCATCCATCTCTCATGCATTGATTTACCATTCCATTTATCACCTACTTTTTCTGGCATCCCAAGACCCTCTATAACACACCCACTAACCAAATTACCACAAACTCCTCCAATTACTAAATCGCCTGTTATGTGATATCCCATCATGAACCCCCCACAGAAACTATTGCCTCCGCCGGTAACATCAGCCACTGAGCTCTGTTCTTGATGGTAGGCCGGTAAATGCTTCACCGTAGTTGGTGAGGCTACGGTACATCCCAAGGGACCACACCTAAGTACACAATTAATACAACCATCCTTAAGGTAAGTCCTGGCTAGATTTTCAATTACCAGTAATGAGTGAGTGAAATCTACATTCAACAAATCACAGGCTTCATTTAAATTTGGAGTGAAAACATCAATTAATGGAAGTAACAGTTTGAGATTCTCATAATTTGCAGCCAAACAATCTTGAGGAAGTGGTTCATAAACAAACTTGGCTGATTTGTTATATTTTTTGATACCCAACACAAGATCTCTACATCTATCAATGGAACAAATAATATGGAAACACAGGGATTGAAGTAAGCTTGGATTCTGTAAAAGATCATCTAATTCAATTCTCTTTTTGGCATTTAAATATTCAAATGTCCTAATATCATTCTCATGGTAAATATTTCTACCTCTAGTAGTCTCTCTGGTCTCATCATATCTAAATACAATATCGGTATCCCAAGAGTTAATTTGATCCTCAACTAATTGGGGGAAATCATAACCCTTATCAATAAACCCCGATACTGTATGCAAAGGTCCACCAATCATACGACTCCCCACTATCGCGTACGGGCCTGCACCACCAATAATATTAGTTTCGCTGGATCTACCCCACAGATCAGGATATATGTTTTCGTCTAAAATAAACATGCCAAGCGATATAAAATCGACGTGTTTTGGGAAGGTCATGCGTCTGTTCCACTTGGTGTTTTCTTGTGCCATGTTTCCCTGACAACTAGAATAATATTTCACCTCTATCTCAGTCTCAAGTACTTTCGTTCATTAAAAAAGGACAGGGCTCAACTTGCAGTTCTCCTTTTTCTCGTACTTCAGCCGCAGTATATAAAGATCACAAGCCTCGTTTATAAATTATAATATTCATGGTGGAAGTTAGTTCTGTAGCTGGAATAGTTGCCGGGAGAAACCCGTTGCAATATGCTGCTTCTTCTCCCTATACGATTTTCATCTTCCAAAGTATAATCATCATTGCGTTTTGTACCATACTTCATTACCCCATCAAATTACTTCAACAGCCCAAAGTTATAGCTGAGGTTATAGCCGGGATTTTATTGGGGCCCACGGTTATGGGGAAGATTCCCAATTTCACTGATACTTGCTTTCCTACTGAACTGATTGCTGGATTGACATTGATGGCTAATATTGGGATCATTCTATTCCTTTTCATGGTTGGTTTAGAAGTTGACTTGGGGTTTATTAAAAGAAATATCAAGGCAGCCATTTCCGTCGGGTTGGTGAACATGGCTGTTCCTTTTGGGTTGGGATGTGCCATTTCGGTGGGGATTTACAAGGAATATAGGGAAAATAATCCAGACGGCGAACCTATTAAATTCACTACTTATATGGTGTTTATAGCCGTGGCTTTATGTGTCACTGCTTTCCCTGTTTTGGCGAGAATTTTGACCGAGTTAAACTTGATTACTGATCGGGTAGGTACTATTGTGTTGGCAGCTGGAATTACCAATGATTTAGTGGGCTGGATCTTATTAGCCCTTGCGGTTATTTTAGCTAACTCATCAAAACCGGTAAATACTGTGTACATCTTGCTCTTGACAGTGGCCTGGTTCTTATTTGTAGCTTATCCTTTAAGAATCCTGTTGCGCTATTACCTTAAAAGATTTACCAATGATTTGACTACAGGAGAACCCAGTCAATTTCTGATGATGATTATTTTGATTATGACATTCATCTCGGCCTTTTATACCGATATAATTGGGGTCCATGCGATTTTTGGAGCTTTCATGATAGGAGTAATTGTTCCAAGAGATAATGGTTATGTCATTAGGATCACCGAAAAATTGGAAGATTTTGTTCACATTGTTATGATCCCCCTTTATTTTGCTTTAGCTGGTTTAAATGTTAATTTAGGACTTCTTAATAGAGGTATTGATTGGGGTTATATCATTGGTATTATCTCATTGGCAATGGTTGGTAAGATATTTGGTGGTTTTGTGGCTGCTAAATTCAATAAATTACTTTGGAGAGAATCTGTAGCTGTTGGTGTTTTAATGTCTTGTAAAGGTATTGTTGAGATTGTTGTTTTGAATGTTGGATTGAATTCAGGTATAATCTCTCAAAAGGTTTACTCCATGTTTATTGTAATGGCTTTGGTCACCACCTTTTTGACCACTCCTTTAACCTTGTGGATCTATCCTGTCAGCTATAGAGAAAAGGTTAAGAAATTTTTGGCAGGCGAAATTGATTGGGAAGGTAATTTATTGAAGACTTCTGAATCTATTGCTAAAAAGAATTTCCATGGTATTGGAATCAAGGAGATCTGTGAAATCGAAATTGCAACTACGTCTGTATTATTGAAAGATGTTGATTGCTTAGCTTCCTTATTACTGTTTGTTCAACTTTATTCCGGATCTAATTCAGAATCAGAATTGAAGGCTATCCATTTAAGAGATTTCAGTTCAAGAACTTCTCATTTACTTGAAGCTTCTAATACTAATGATAATCAAGCTGAAGTTTCAACTTCAGTTTTGGATTTGTTCAAAATTTTCTCCAAAATCATGGGCTTTGAATCTTCGTACAGATCAATTCTTGCCACTCCCAAGAATCAACTTTTATCTATTAATGATCATGTTGGTAAATCTGAACTTTTACTAGCATGTAATAAGGCAGAGAATGTATTACATACTTACGTCGGTAACGATGATACTATGGAACTTTCGGGAGTTACTTTGTATAAGAAATTATTCAATGCAGCAAAATGTAACTTTGGTCTATTACTTACCCCTAGGAAACACGAGTTAGGTCACGACACCTCAAGTGACAGTATTATTGATGACAAGTCTGTAAATGATCCCGAGACACCAGGATTGTCTATCAATTTGGTTTTGAGTAACGATAATTACTTAACTGCAACAGATATGTTGGCAATTCACTGTGCCTATGTTATGGCTTCTAAGGCAAATGCTATCAATGTGTTCATTAAATCGGCTAGTCAATCGGTTGGTTTAGACGAAGAGCTCCAATCAGTCTTTTCTCATACCAATTTAGATTTAAATATAACTCACATCAAGGATTCCCTGGCCTTTGCTGATACCATCTTGAAATTTAAAGTTGATTTTTCTTCCGATTTATTCATAATTGGTAATAGTTTGAAACAAAATTCTGAAGACTTATTGACTAAGGACGTGGCAGAATTAGTTGGTTTAGGTAATGATGAAGGCTTTGAAGTTTTAGTAGTGAAGTGTGTTGGTGAAGATAATTAATTTTATGTACTAGTTAGTTATCTATATGTTTACAAAAGTGTTGCCTCTATACGCTATTTATGTTGTTGTACGTAAGCTGAACTGGCATCAATTGGGTGGTCTAAATGCCTTGCCTGTATATGCCTGTATATACCTTCTTAGAGTGTATCCAATCTTCCACATATCAAACAAAATTTTCTGCTCTCACTATTTTCCTGTTATGTTGGCCCTAACTTTTGTTCTGCGTGGTCCATATTCTGATATGCCCCGCCAAATTTTTTGTTCTGCGCCTTCTATATGCAGAACGGCTGCAAAATTAGGAAGCTCTAATCTACTAAAATACCTTACATGACCTTCGATTCATGCAAGTTCATGCAAGTCCCTGTATACTAATGCGGTCTCATGCAACCTTAGATCAGTTTAGGAAACTATAAAGCCTATTTTTTTAGGAAACTCCTAGCTATATAAAGAGCTGATTTTTCCCTTTGTCTACTTTTCCAAATTTTTTGAAAACCCATAGTAAATTTACTAGCGTTTTTAAAATTCATATATCTAGACAACGGTCGTTTCAAATTTTTTAAAATGTCTTCAACTGCTTCTGCCAAGTGTTCTAACAAGATCCCTGCTATTTCTGCTTTCCTAGACAAAATTTCGGCTACCGTTGCTGCCAGGGAAAGATCCAAAAATCCTGTTTGTGGCAACATCCTTGATCAACATTTAGCTACTCCATTTTACGTGGAAATGTTCAAGGACCCACTTGCCAACTGCCCTGTTGACAATTTAGCTACCCCATTCTTCTTCAAGATGTTTAAAGTCAAGAAAGGACCCCTTCCTGAAATCGACTTACGCTCTCCATTCTTCTTTGATATGTTCAAGGAATCTAAGGTTGAAACTGCTAAGGACTTAGATTCTTTCACACCATTCTTCTGGAAAATGCTTTACACCCATTTAGAAGCTAATGGAATTGAAGATATTGATATTCGCTCTCAAGAATTCATTAAGATGGTCAATGAAGTTGAACAACAAATTGCTATGTTAAATTTGGATTTACGCTCTCCTTTCTTCTACAGTTTGCTTGGAACCCAAACTGTGAAATGCTCTGATTCTGATGATGAAATTGACTTAAGGTCCCCACTTTATTATGAAATGTTTGGGACCATTTCTAGAAAAAGTGAATCGAAATATGAATTAGACGCTGATGAATTCAGAGCCTCAAATCCAGAATACTGGCTAGAAATTATTGTTGCTTCACCTCTTTTTGCTTTACTTAGTTTGGCCTTGAAAACAGTTGAAGAACTTAAATATTCCAAGACTGCTATTGATTCTAAACTTGACTTGACTGACAAACAAGTTAAGAATTTAGTTACTGTAGTCTATGGGGAAACTGAAATTGGATCTGCTGGTGAGAAAATTGAAAAGTACATTCAATATAGTCTTGGTTATAAACTCCCAACGTCAACTGATATTTCTGGTTTATTATGTAAGTATCTCTTTGGTACTGTCAAAACTAAAGACTATCAAACCGCTTTGTTAAAGAAAACTGAAAACAGTTCTGCTGAGCAATGTTTGGATGAAGTCAAGATCGATATTGAGTACCTCGAAACTCACAAGCCATCTCCAGCCATCGAAACATCAAATGTTGATGCTGGGGTATGGTTAAAACTTAACAACTGGAAGAAAAATTCAATTGAATCAATCAAACCACTTATCAGATCACCAAAAACCAAACCTCCTAAAGCTGGTAAGAAAAAAGCCAAATATGTCTGGAACCAAAAGTCAAGGTATACTGCTAAGAAATCCAAACAAAATAAGGCATACTCTGGAACAAGCTCCAGAAACTAAATCTGCATCTCTAAGAAAACAAAATAAACATATATATAGCATCTTAATAAATATCCTCTCTAACTACTTCCTTGTTATGACCATAATTAGACAATTATCTTTGTTGTACCTCTTAAATACCTCTTAATTGGCTCTTAAATGGCTCCGTATCTTATCCAAAGTTGACAGATTTACATTGGAAAATGGTGATAGTATCGAATTATAGGAAGTTTTGCAGCATTTTCAACAAATGAAGAGCCTGTCCAGATTAGTGTCTATGATGTACTATTTCCCACCTATAATTGAGCAAGATTCATATATTGGTATCTAATTAAACGGGAATGAAAGACAGTCTGTCAAGGCTAGCTCAATCAATGCTATCGCTACGAACAATTTCCCAGTTTTTGTTCATTGTTAGTTATCGTTGAATTTTGCTATGCTTTTGCTTGGTTTCTTTGATGTATAAGTTGTACTCGATAACTTCCAATTTATAACCTATTGATGTTGCATCAGTACGATACCATGCTGTGTTTTTATTATATCATTTTATGGGTTACAATTTCATGAAGCTTCCTGCATATTGGTATACTCGAAAGGGTGAAAATTTTAGGAAAACCGCCCGCTTGGCCAAGGGGTAAGGCACTCCACTCGTAATGGAGCGATCGTCGGTTCGATTCCGACAGTGGGCACATAACTCTTTTTTTGCAGTCAATGAATGCTAATTAGAAGTATTCTTTTATATTTAAACTATATGGCTATGTAGCCTTCGGAGGAGGTGGAGGTGGGGCAGTTCCTGTGGCAGTAGCAGGATTTAAAGAAACATCATTTTCCTTTGATTTTTGAAGTTCTTCATTCATATAATTATTCAAGTCATTTAAAGCATCAGGATGAGTATGTCTTTTCTTCTTACTACCGGCCTTGGGTGGAGGTACGATAGACCCCGAGGAAGGTCCAGTTGGCGGTGCGCCAGCAATTGAGGGGGAGGTGGAAGGAGGTGGAACGTTAGAAGCAGCAGCAGTTGGAGGTGGTGCAGCCGGTGTGAATTGTTTATCGGAAGGTTGAAGTTGGGGTTGGAATTGATAGCCGATCTCAGCATTGTTTTCAAACAAAACGTCATCAGTAAGCTTTTCATCGTCGAATTTTCCTAAAACTTCGGGAAGTCTATGAATTAAACCGTAACCTACATCACAACCTAAGATTCCTTTATTATGACCGTTTCCCCAATTTCTTGTAAGATTAACAGTTACTGGTCTCAAAATATCGTAGTCGTGGTTATAAACATATAATGTGATGGGTACAAAATCTGTTTCCGGCTGTCTCTGGAAGTTATGATTGTAATATCTCAATACCGTATTTGACAAAAGAGATTCACCACCTTGAGAAAGAAGTCCCTTACCATAAGGATCATCAGGGTAAGCCGAATCACACCCAATGATATAATCAGAGTAAGGAACAAGCTGAGCTTGGAAAGCCGGCAGATCTTGATGAGTGGCAAGGATTCTCCATACATAAGTAGCTGTATTCATATGTTGGGATTGCACAGTTAATCCTAGAGATTCAATTGTTGGGGCCAAAGATCGAAGTTCAGATTCCAGCGTTGAAACATCTGTCACCTTGAGTTGTAGCGCAACTCTCCTGACGACCCCACCTTTGGCATTCCATACATCCAATAACAATTGGCTATTGTGTCCCGCCATGGTAGCCAACTCTTGAGATAAATTATTAAAGTCCACCATTCCTGCCACATCAGCAGTGGTATTGCCACCGTAGTTTATGCTCCCATCTTCATTGATGCTGTAATTGTAATTTCCAACTGACGGATAAGTCATTGGCAATTCGTGGTTATTGATCCCAACAATATAATCAAACCACGCTTCTAAGCCGGCGGTTTGACCAGGGGAATGAGGAGTCACCGATAAAACACGGAGCCCATATCCTTTATTGTTGATTTGCAACGTACTCTTGAAATAGGAATCTTTCTCTTGGTTCCCTTCGAATTTATCTACTAATTTTTTGGCAAAAGAAAACATGTTAAATGCGGACAGAATTTGCAGATTTTAGATTTCTTTATTTTAATGGTTGAGAATTTTGAGATCCGAGAATTTGACAGGGAAACTGCTGCGTAGGTGTAGGGGCCTAAGAGAGTTGCATCCATATACAATTTTATAGAGTGAACCAGAAATATACACACCTCTACTTCTTTATATACAATTTTATATCGAACATTCATTATACTATACAATCATTATATTTAACTAGAAACACCCCCGGAGAAAGCCAAAGACCAAGTTCTACTTTGACCATTATCCAAATAAGTGGATTTAAAATCATCATCAGAAAAGAATTCATATGACTTTTCGGCATCGAAAAGAGCTTGATTAAGACGGAGAATTCCAGCCCATCCATCATCAACGTTGTCAACAAACTTACTAACAACTTGGTCCCACTCTTGTTTGACGTAGTCACTACCTCTGACCATAGCAGCAGCGGCAGTCATTGGGATCATATGAATCCCATGAACATACTGAGGGAACTCATTACCATCTCCAAAGTATGTAGTGTAGGCAATCTTATTATCAAATGCAATACCACTGACTTTGTTTGGAATGATTTCTTTTGGAAGAACATCATTATCATCTGAATAATAGAAATACTTATTCATCGATCTTTTAGTGACAGCTAACATTAAATCACCACGACCTTCCATTGATTTATCTCCAGTGACTTTACCCCATAATTTCATACCATATGTGAAATGATAATCTTCTGATGATGATTCTTCATTACGCCCATCGCCGGCAACGAATAACCCACCGGCCCATGAGTGTCCTGCAAACCAATCAAACATTCTAGAAACTGGAAAGTAAGTATCATCTTCTGAAGGGTTAGCAACATCTCTGATCAAGTTGTTGATCCATTCTTTATTTTCTTCGGCCCAGTTTCCTCCTAATTCTTTATCAACATATCCAACTACAGCAGCTGCATGAACGAAATACCCATAGTGGAAATGATGATCGTTATAATAGGCGGAACCATAGTCGGCTCCGGTATCGCCATCCTGAGATGCCGTCGATGTAAGACCACCAAACTTAGTATCATACATTAATGGATAATATTGTTCATTTTTGGTGAAAACTTTGAAAGCATCTTTTAAATCATTTAAGATATCTTTAGAAAATTCTTTGTCTTGAATAATATCATGAACTACAAGTAAAATGTTAGCATACTTATCCATTACTTTACCTGAAAAGTAATTGGAGTTCATACCTTCAACAGTCAGTTTAACATCAACATCTAATTCATCTTGGGCAACCTTTGCTAATAACTTGATTTTATCTGAATCATATGACAAATCTCCCGACATTTCTGGCGACCATGGCAAAAACCCAATGTCACTGTTCAAAGTTTCTTTTAATCCAATTGCATTTGCAAGAACACCAACCATATTACCTTTAGTAGTTGAGGCCAATTTGATTGGGGTTTTAGCTCCTGATGTGTCACTGTCAAACAGTTCAACATGATGAGGTAAAGCAAATACCATAGTCTTTCCAGAACTTGAATCACCTTTGGTTTTGTAATTGAATTTATATTCCGCAGAAGTACCAGAGGAAGAACCAGAAACTTCAGCAGACACAGGGTACATACCAGCAGCTTCATCATAATAATTGTCATTATCACTGTTATCTGGAGCATAAGCCATTTGAAGAATCAATCCATCAACTGCTTTATTAGCATAAACATGGAAAGAGTCATCAACCAGTAATTTGAAATCCTCATCTTTCTTTGGAAGAGTTACATATACAAGGTATTCATAATCATTGAATAAAGTGACTCTATATTTGGAAATATTATCACCTAACGCAGATGATGATTCCTTCTTCATACTTGAGACTCCATATAATGTGTTTAATTCAGCTGTCATATCACCGTGGTAAATAGCAGTGACAAATCCCATACCTTGAACAATTGGAATTTCAATATAATTAGTATCAGCAGATTTATTACCGTATAATTTAACAGTGGCCGACATAGATTTCATGTCAGTGACACCCAAGTTATTATTATCCTTATCGAGAGATTTAGCGGATATAAGTAATTCGGCATTGTTAGTTGGATTATAGAAATAAGTTTTACCATCGGTACTTTTACTATCATCTCCAAAAATCCTCTTATCGGGATTGGTATGTTGAATACCTAATCCATAATAATCTTGGGTTTTCCAGTACATACCATATGGATATGACCAGATCATATCAGTTTGTTTATCAAGGAAAAGATTAACAAAGAATTTGTTAGTTTGATATGGAATATCATTTTCAGTACCTTCTGGAATCTCAAGTGGGAGCTCATCTCTTTTGAAGACCGAAGCAGGTGCATCCTTTGAAATAGCCTTGAAAAGATCACCAGAACCAGTTGATGGTGTTTTAGCAATGGCAGTATTTGAAGCTGATTCAGAACTTGAAGCACTGGAGCTTGAAGCAGCATAACTTGAGCTTGCAATTGAACTCAAACCAGAAGATAAGGAGGCAGAGCTCAAAGAGCTTGAACTTGATCCAATGAGGGCAGCAGCAGCGGCAGTAGTTGAAATTCCATCATAAACAATAGAACTAGAATCATCACTATAAGAACTTGAAAGCTCTTCACTTGAAATTGAATTATTCAGATACTTTTGAACATTCAAAGCAGCTCTTGTTGGCATTAACTGACCTGAAAAACTGCTACTAATTCTTAAGTCAATAGTGCTAGTTGTCTCAGTAGATTCATAAACACTCGATGAATCTGAGTCAGTTAAATAATCCGAAGAATAACTTTCATAATAGCCAGAAGATTCTTCAGTCTCAATTGGAGCTTTTAAAACAACAGAAGTTGAATCAGGAACATTGATAGTCCTAGTTCTGGTTGTTTTCCTTGGGATTACCAGTTCGGTAATAAGAGGATTTTTAGCAGTTGAAGTGATTGTTTTTGTTTCCGTTGATTCAATATATGAAGTCGATGGAGTAACCGTTGCAACAAATACTGTTTCAGTAGTAGTTTTAGCAGTTTTAGTGATTTTGGTGAAAGCTTCAGAGTTTTCAGTTTCAGTTTCATATTCATAGATAGTCAGTTTGTCTCTCGAAGAAGATGATTTCTCATTAGCTTTTCCAACAGCTGTTACCACAACAGGACCAGTTGTAGTATAAACCGAGCCTTCGTTACTTACTGTGTACTCAATATCCGACGTGGTCAAATAAGTACGTTGGGGTGGTTGACTAGATTGAGCTTGCTCTTCTTCAGCACCACCAGCATTAACAAAGACAACATTGATTCCTTCAGTATATCCTGGGGCTTGATCAGCTAAAGCAGTTTCATACGCTTGTTTGAAACAATCAGGAGTAATATAATTTGTTTCTGTTATTGTAGTAACGTCTTCGGCGTTCACAGTAGCAGAGTTAGCAAACAAAGCTACTGCAATTGGTAATAAGGTTCTCATTCCAATCATTTTTTTAAAGAAAGACTATAGTTAAGAACTAGTGGAAGGAAAGGAAAGGAAAGGATAGGATTAAAACGAATGTAATACCAAAAAAGTTAAAGTTTGAAATTAGAGAAATTTGACTATTTTATACCAACTTATATTTCACGTTGACGAGTGAAATATATTGGCATCAATGTACCAGCACCGTTACTATTGTATGGAATCTTCCATTATAATTGTACGGGTGCAACTGACGTTTGCCTCGCTTACGCTGCCGACTGAGATTATTTTTCGCAGCCACTTTTAGCCAGCCATCTCTTTTTTGCAGCATTTACAATAGAGTGCATTTTCCAAAAAGGGAACTGTTGCCAGGCCAATAAATTTAGATGATCAATGCAATTTCTAACAATGAGGTTTCAAGTTACGGTGCTGGTGTAGACCATGTTCTGAAGAACTTTAAGCGAAAGAATCAATAGGGTTTGCTAAAAGCAAATATGGCTGGAATCGATTATTTATTGATATTATTTTAGTAAGAATGTGCTGGTATTGTATGAGGCTTAAAACAAACCCTGCCATAGCCCGACTGGCATCATGATGCGATCGGATCATGAAGGATCTGATGTTTTAGGGGAATGTTCTGGCTCAATCCGAATGATTTATAATAATTCACAGAAAATAATTTGCATCGATTGCCCAATTGGGAAATGATGAGAATTAGCCAATTTAAAACCTTGGAGAATTTGCACTCTTGCGGTTCTCATACGACTTCTAGCTGCCGGGAGAAAACCGACTATATGCAGGCGACGGTGAAGAGTTTTCTCTTTTTGATAATACCACTCATGATGAACGGGTTTGTTCAGTAGAAAAAAGCTACCAATAATCTCCGATACTTCTGTGACTTTTTTCCACCACAACAATACCTGTACATTACCTCTCTTTGGCATTATCGACGGGATAATAGTGCCTACTTGACACTCCTTTCTCTATCGTCAGTGCCGGCATTATATACAGTACTTTCATCCCTTTTGACTCACAAATCCACTGGAAAATATTCCGTGCGGTACCTTGATAAGCAATGACTAGAGTAGTTGTAATCGGGGCTGGAGTGGTGGGACTTACCAGTGCCATAGAGTTAAAAAGACAATTTGCCGATATGGAAATAACTGTAGTAGCCAAAAATATCCCAGGGGATATATCCCCCGATTATACTTCACCCTTTGCCGGAGCTAATTGGCATTCTTTTGCAACCAATGAAGATACCAAACTCCAACACTATGATGCGTATACTTACAAAAGACTTTTAGAATTGGCAGATAATGAGCCGTCATCTGGAATATGGAGATCTGAGACTTATGAATATGAAACAAGCTTCTCTTTAGCAAAACTGGGAGGACAATGGCATGAACCATGGTATAAAGATACAGTCACTGGATTTGAAATAATCCCGAATGATGAATTACCAGAAGGATCAGTGCTTGGATATAAATTCGATGGATTAGTAATCACTGTATCAATTTATTTGAACTATTTATATATTAAGGCCTCGGAACTTGGAATTAGCATCCGTAGAGTCAAGCAAATTGAGGAGGTGTCTCAAGCTTTGTACCTCCATGCTTCTGGATTAAAAGCCGACTATGTAATCAACTGCTCGGGGTTACTAGCTGGTACAATCAAGGGATATGAAGACAAAAGTAGGCTTTTTCCGGTAGTTGGTCAAGTACTCCATGTGAGAAACAGTAGCGATAAAATCTTTCTGATTGGAAGTTTAAGTGAAGAAGATCAAATGCTTTATATATTTCCTCGTAAAGAAGGAGGGTGTATAATAGGCGGATGTTTTAAGACCAATTTCCACTCGTTAGAGGAAGATAAGGGCTTAACCGAACGAATTATTCAAAAAGCTTTGAAATATGTTCCTCAATTAGTTGACCCAACCTACAAATCGAATCCCACTCACATGGATATAGTCAGAGTGAATGTGGGTCAGAGACCCTTCCGAGAAGATGGAATGAGAATTGAAAGAGATGATAAACTCCCATGGTTGATTCATAACTATGGGGCTGGAGCAGGTGGATACCAAGGTAGTTATGGCTTTAGTCAAGAGTTGAACAAAATCATCAAGAGACTAATTGATCAAAAATTATAATACATTCTATAGATTATATATTAGCTACTGCACTTTAAGATGATAACCCGAAACAACGGGTAGCAACTGGTAGCAACTGCCAGCTTTTACAGTTATATTTGTGTTTCTAGCTGCAAGCCTGACGAATCAAAACATCGAATAATTTCCGACCAAATCTCTTTGCGTACTTCTTTTGATGTTCTTTATCAGTTTGGTTGGAAATAAATTCGGAAGCTTTACCTTGTTGAGCAGCCAAAGGAGTTGGTTTATCCTTGTAAGTATGGGTCTTTATTTTCAAATCTTTGTATCCGAATTGAGGTTCTAGGAAGCCATCGTTGGAAGGTTTTTCAGGAATGGACATGATGATGTTAAGTTGCAAAATAAGTTTCAAGTGAAGTTGCTGCGAGAGCCGCACGTGTGTGAGCCAGCGGGAGGTGAGAGTTGTCTCAGTCAGTCTCAGTCAGTCAGTCTCAGTCAGTCCCAGTCAGTCGCAGTCCGTCTCAATCTCACACCTTGCATCTCAAATCTTCTCACTTTTTGTGAAAAATTTACCAATGAAAGCCTCTTGTGTATTAAACTTCCAAGCTACGGCCACAGCCAACTTGAGAAGACCTTGGCAAACCTTCAGAGATGGTCAAATATGGTACGGGGTCATGAAGAGTGGATCTAAAAGACATACATTAACCACCAAACAAGGTAATAAGAACTTCTATAAAGGTACTGGATCCTCAGGTATTGGGAAATTAAATAACGCCGGAAATTATATTGTTAACTGGTCAAAAGTAAGGACCTATGTGGTGCCTACCGATATAACCACCAGTAATCTCAAACCTCTTGTATCTCCTTTAGTTCCTGAAATAGAACAAAGATTCATAGGATATAATGACGGTCCTAAAGATGCAGAATTGGCTTGGAATCAAATTAAAGATTTTATCGAGTATGGAGAGAATTATGATGTTCAAGATTTAAAGGAGTTTAAGGAAGAATATGTGAATCCCAAACTTGTACAGGCTTCGGGCCATGAGAATGTCGAGCCAGTGGAGTAAGGCTGTGTAAATAGTAATATAGTATAATGAATAGACTGAAGCCACACAAGTCAGGAAACAGACATGGAGGCCGAAAAAAAAACCTACCAGAAAAACTGAGTCCATTTGTCGCTTCCTCACTGCTCACACGGGACTTATAATTCTGCCTTTTGGTTACGCGTTTATCACTATGTCTTCTCCTCCTGGGTCCCAAGATCCTGTAAACGATACACCTACCACCACACCTCCAGCTCCCATGGACTCTCCTATCCCTTCAAATTCCCCAGAACCGGAATCCTCAAACCAAACGGGTGAAGAACCTGAAAATCCCGTGTCGGAGGCCCCACTTAATGATGAAATGGAAATAGATCAAGACGAAGAAGACGCATCCCTTTCTTTACCAATATCTAAAATAAAAAGAATCTTCAAAATGGATCACGATTTTATGGGAGCGTCTCTGTCAGCGGTGTTTGCTACTGGAGCTGCAACCGAACTTTTTGTGCAATATTTGACCGAACAAGCTTCTCTTTTAGCTAAAATCGATAAAAGAAAGAAAATCGTTTATAGAGATGTCAGTGGTGCCATCAGTTCTCAAGATACTTTGAATTTTCTTGGTGATACTGTCCCCAAAACAATGCCATATCGTCAAGTTGCTGAACTACAAGCTGCTGCTAATTATGATGCTAATATGACGGTAGACGAGTTACCGGAAGAAATTCCTGCCCCAGAGCCAGTACAAGAACCGGAATCTGCAAAACCAAAAGTCGATATTACTACCATGCTTCCCAAAAAGGCCACCATAAATAACCTAGTGGACATGTAATGAAAATTAACTCTTCGCTATATCTATGTACATTAATATAAAGTTTCTATCTATAATTGTGCTGAACTACCCAAATTAGATTTTGGGCCTGCATGCCCAAGTCCAAGCCGTCAACTCCGATATCCATAGCTAGTTTCATCACTTTGAGAGCAAGAATATCTGGTACAACTCGTTCATAATTATTGATACCAGTGATGAGGAACTTGACAAGAGCTTTCAAAACCGTTACATGCTGTTGTCTTTTGAAATCCGATATTTGGACAATTTCAGTGGAAAGTCTGGTGGGCTTGAATCTCGAAAGAACTGATGTTGCCAGTTCAATGAATCGTTTACTAAGAAACGTATCATTGTTTTCTCTATCGGTAGCTATCATCAACGTCATGAATTCCAAGGCCTTTGCACTGACATCGGGAGAAGTTTGTTGGTTGTGGGCTAATGAAGGTAAATCTTCAATTGAATCCCAATTCTCAGAAATGATAGGAAGAACTAATTTGTAATTAGAACAAACCACGGGATATACACTAATCAATGTCTTGATAATTTGCAGTTTTAACGTGTCTGAAGGATGTGAAAGAAGACGAAGCCCATAAACAAAAATCCGTTGAACAAGCAAATATATTTCTTTCGGGACAATACACTCCCACTTTTCCTCTTTGTCTTCTAGTGGAGCATCATCTTCATCATCTGAGTCTTCATCATTTTTGAAATACTCTTTTTCAGGATCAAAGTTCTCATAAGGACTCACGATTTTACCAGTCTCATCCACCAACTTACGGACTTGATCGATGCTTTTCATACCCCAAGGTCTATATAACGATTCAGAGGATTGGATTTTAAGTCTCAGGAGATATTCTTGTCTCACCAATGACACTATTTCCTCAAATACGACAAAGAAACTTTCTACTAACACGGAGTAACCATGGTACGAGTCAATAAGAACCAACATTTGGGATATCACATCACCTAATTGGTTGGACGTAACAAGTTCCAAACCCAGGACTTTGAGCACAATCAAAAGAATTCCGGGAATTGCAGGAGTTAACGATCCGGGAACTGAAAGTCTCAGACTCAAGGAATCTACGAGATATGACTTATTATCAATAATCAAATCAGATAAAGATGAGTTATAAAACTTTCCGGAAATGATAGAAATTGTCTTTTGAGAATGCTCTTGAATTTCGGGGACCGACAGCATGGTAAGACCTTCAAATAATGGGAATAAATAATCTACCATGACGTATTTTTTGAACTCAATTTTAGGAAGTAATTGGGCAATGACACCAATGGTATCAATGGCCATAGAATAAGATTTTGCAGTTTCCTGATATTTAGTAAAATCCGATGTCGATGAAGTCACAGTTACAATATCGGAGATATTATCACCTTCATTTTCAATCAATTCTTGAGAACACCCCATAAGTAAATACGCCATATCCTCTCGGGTATTCATATCATCGTTATCACCTAAGTCCATAAATTCATTGATATCAAATTCAGCCTCTTTGGGTATGAATTTTGAACATATCCATAACCCAATGCCTGAGGATATAGATGTTTCACTTTGTAAGATTTGTTCCATGAGTGAAAGTTTATCTTCACAAAAGTCACCAACGAAGCTCACTAGATGTTCTATCTGATCCTCAATAACAGAAGTGAATGTTTGCTGGAAGTATTTGAGCAGTCTGGATTCTAAATTAGGGGGCGCAACTGACCAGTCTCTTGCCAAATAATGCAAGTCAGAAAACACCAGTTGACGATATTCCGGCTGGTTTGAAGTAAGCGTTTTCACATTCTTGGCGTTTATATAAGGCGGCAACTGAACCGAATCGAAATCATTTCTTTCTTCCATGGTTTCGGCTTCAGTATAGTTTTTCAAGAATTCTTTTTTATTTGAAGGGTTGACTTTCCTAACAATCAGTAAATCCAGACATACACTTTTGAGTCTCAATAACAATTGCCCTGGGAGATTAGACGATAAGTCCAGCTTATCTGACATATCAAATGTCCTATCAACTTTTTCCATTTTGTCAAGAAACATGACATGGAACTTGAGCGATACAATCAATTGGATTATCCTTTCGTCAGAAGCTGATTTCAAAACTGCTGGTAATTTCTCATTTATTAAGTCTTCAAGTTTTAAAATCAAGATTTGTTTCGGAAGATCTGAATCTCTGCCACTACTTCCCATAACAAGTATATCTACGGATCTTTGGAGAGTTATACGTTGGTCTTCTAAAGGAAGTGGACCGGTATCAGGAAAACACTGAACGTAACACAAAAGGGCCAAAATATCTATTTCCAACGTATAAAGCTCATTGAACAACGACCAGAAACAAAACATTTGAATTTCTTGAACGAACTGTAAAACAATATCCACCAATTGTTGTTTCTGAGAAAACTTGGTCTTATTTTTATCGAAAAGCACCGACTTGAAGAAAGTTGACAACGAGAGCTTGAGCTTTTTTGAGGTGGCCTTCAACCATTGGTTAGTTCTGAAAGATTCATTGCTGGTAATTTGAATAGTAGCCGAATTATCATCAGATACCAGATCTTGGTTCCAAGTATCATTAAGCGACTCTGGTGTTAAAGTTTCAGACAACTTTTTGATTTTCAAGGAAGAATCACTGAAAACTGATAAAATCAATTTTTTCAAAAGATTGATTATTTTCTCAATGGCTGCAAAATGTAAATTACTGGATTGAGAAACAAAATTTATAAAGGTAGACACAATCCCAGGGAAAATATGGGCAAGGTGATTTGGCGAGATTTGGAAAAACAAACAATCACATGCACTTATAGTATCATATATATGGTCATAGTCTTCATTTGACCGAGGATTGCTATTATATTTAATATTACAAAGAAACACTGATACTGTATCTCCAAGTAACGAGAGTCTCTTTGGGCCATCGTAGTAATCTCGCGCTATATTCCGCACCACGGTGGCCAAAGCCCGGACCGAAGCTTGCCTAAATGGCTGTGATTTCAGTTGCAACACAGTTTCCATGTCGCTGGCATTTCCTTTGATAAGATAACAAATGACAGGATATAATTGGTCCAGCAAATTGTCAAATTGACCCGAAGGAACCCAGCAATAATCAATCAAAAAACTAAGTATGTGTAGGATCGGTTCCACTGCTCCAGGACTTAAACTCTCCTGTTTCAATAGACAGGAGATTGGAAAAAAGACGTAATCTGAAAAGCTGGACGGGAATGTATAGGGAGCATTGAAATGTTCTTCATTGTCTTTATGGGAGAAAAGCTGGTGTTTGAGCTTATTCAACAGGTGAATAAGCACCTCAGATTTGGGATCAAATTGGGACTGAGACACATTTGCAAGGGCCGATAATTGTACACAAGTAGGCTGAATTATTTGAAACAAAGACGATAATAGTCGTTTCTGTGGCTCATTTAACGAAGTCATCTTCTACGATGTACTATGGTTTAGGACAAGAAGTAACAGGGACAAGACAAGACCGTATGGTAGAAGTAGTGTACGGTATTGGCCGGTGCTAGCAGTGCGTAGAGCTGAGCTAGAGCTTGAGCTTGAGCTTGAGCTTTTGCTTGATTGTGTGCACTTCTCATACCTTGTAAGTCTCATCCCACCGGTGTGAGACGTGAAAAATTTTTCACTTGAATTGAATATTTGTTAATATTACATTTTATTGTTACCCAACTGAAACTTCATAAGTATGTATTCTTATGATGTACACGGGTTTTCAATCATTTGGTATAAGAATCTGGCTATCTTGAAATAATCTGTGAGTCTATTGCTGGTATATTCCTTTTTTTTTGGAGTGTCTAGCAGTTTTCTGACAAGTTATTAATGCATATTTATTTATACGTTTCGAGATCCCAGATACCTTTTACCGCCATGAGACATAGCACGGTATTTACTATTGAACTGTGTCTCTATCCTACTGAATCCACTGGACACTCATAGGTGATTGAAACCATACTAACCAACAGTGACAAGAACTTCTGTATTAGCAGACGCTTTAAACGCCATCAATAACGCTGAAAAGACCGGTAAAAGACAAGTGTTGATTAGACCTTCATCCAAGGTCATTGTCAAATTTTTGACTGTTATGCAAAGACATGGTATGTAAATATTTTTACCCCGGATTGATAACTGGATGGTTTGATCGGTGTTCAGTCCCTTTCTGTCTTTTAAGTATTCGGGAGATTGACGAATAAGAAATGCTTCTTACACGGTGTAAAATAAGCTCAAAACTTTTAGGCCGTTTACTTTTCTTCGACATTTTCACTTGAACTTTACTAACATTTGATTAGGATACATTGGAGAATTTGAATATATTGATGATCATAGATCTGGTAAGATTGTTGTTCAATTGAATGGTAGATTGAATAAATGTGGAGTTATTAATCCAAGATTCAATGTCAAATTTGGTGACATTGAAAGATGGACTGATAACTTATTACCAGCTAGACAATTTGGTTATGTGATTTTGACTACTTCTGCTGGTATTATGGACCATGAAGAAGCTAGAAGAAAGCACGTAGCCGGTAAGATTTTAGGTTTTGTTTATTAATGTATAGTTATGTATATTGTGTCTGAATCTGTCGTATCGATATCATGTGCTGTATGGTGTTTATTGTATCTCTTGCATCATCTGCCTTTTTGGGCACCTGATTGATCTCTATTGATTATCTCAATTTTGCAGTAATTTTCTCTCTTTTTTCGGTCTTGTCTTTTTATGCAATCGAAACTAAATTTCATAGGTACCACCCTTTCATGGACACTTCGAGCCGGATGTGTGGCCCATATTCTCCATGAATACGTCTATGAATTCACTGAAACAAGAGGCGAGTCAATGTTACCAACATTACAGGCACAACATGATTATGTCCACGCTTTAAAACGATATAGATTTGGCAGAAATCTTGATATTGGCGATTGTATTGTCGCCACCAAGCCGTCTGATCCAAGCCATAGGGTTTGCAAGAGGATAACCGGAATGCCGGGAGATATTGTATTGATAGACCCCTCTTCGTCATCAGAATTGACCAATTCCGTCATTGAAAGAGTTCAACATGATGGATATAATAAATATATTAAAGTACCCGAAGGCCATGTTTGGGTGACGGGGGATAATCTTTGTCATTCTCTTGATTCCAGGTCGTACTCGGCTTTGCCCATGGCGTTGATAAAGGGGAAAATTGTGGCGGCTAACCTGATGGATAAAGGATTTATTGATGATAATGGCCGATTTGGCTTTTGGAATTTTAGGTGGATAACCAATGACTATGACTCGGTTAGTTTGGAGATATGAAGCTGGGATAATACTAGAGTATAGAATTATGTAGTAATGAATATGTATACTGGCAACTACAATTGTATATTTGATACTATGCCTTGTTGATACTACGTAAATAAGCTAAATGCTTTAAACTGGTACTTCCTAAAAGGACCGAAGGGATAGAAAGAATAAATCCATGAAATATGGTGGTAAAAATAGAAGTGCCCAAATAATATCTGATAAAAATGACTTCGAATCCAATTAATGTACTCACAAACAAGATATTATTAATTCTTTGTTCCGGTGGGGTATTTTTAACTAATCCATACATATCACCGCCAACCTGGAAAGTCCAAAGTCCCAATAATCCCAAGAAAACAACCAAATTAAATCCAATGAATAATATAGGCCAGAAAGGATTAATAGTTTTTTCGTCCTGTTTGAAGATGTGATGTATTTCAGGCTTTAATCCAATTCTTTCGGCTTTTTTGTATGGAACCATTCCCTTCAATTCTTCACTTGTCACTAATTCACCCAAATTTTTGGATAAATTCTCAGCACCAGAATCAGCTACAATCAATTTAATGAATATCTTATCCAAATTTCTGATATTAACCGGGATTTTTGACACAGTGGTGGTTAACTTGAGGGCCTTTTTGTTCAAATTGAATTTAGGGTATAAAACATAGTCCAATCCCTTTCCATTACCCAAAGTAATTATTGTTTGATGTGGTTGTTTGGTGACGTCGTTTAATTCAACTTCGATATCAATTTTATCCTTGATTGATTCAATTGGAAGTTGCTTGATTTCTTGGGTTGAAATTTCCCCGAAATGAATTGACGCGTCGTTGACTTTGACGGTTGCCGAAGATAGACTAATGGCGGTGACAATACTTATTAAGTACAAAATGGCCAATTGAAGTTTCATTGCAAAGTAGTAATTTTCGACGTGTTCAGTGCGGAAGAAAAAGCTGTGGGAATGACGATGAGTGAGGCGAGATGGCTGCAAAATGAGGGTGTCTACAGATATAGAGATGAATTGGTTTCTGAATATATTGTTATGGCTTGGGATACATGCTGAATATATTGTTATGGCTTGGGATACATGTTGAATATATCATAATATTTAAGGTTGCATGTCTTCAGGTGCACAATCGTATAATTGCCCGGCTCTAGTGGCTTTTTTAATATAAATATTCTGAATTTGCATACTATTGACACTCCATGTCCAACTACTCATCAGTGAAGAGAGTTTCACTGAGCTTAATTACTTCGGAATTCATGATTTCCCTCCTCAAATCATATACTTTCTTCAGGCTGCTCGAATTCATTAGCTGGTAACCTGCCAGAGGTGGTGCAAATGAATTGACATTATCAAAGTCAACATTTCTTCGACACATGCGAGTGATCCGGAATATGAACTTGTATATTCCTTTGACTCCACTGCTGACTGTATGTGATACAACGACTAACCCACCTACAATTGATGTTGAGATATTGGCAATAACTCCCATAGATATGACCAAAAGAATTAATGGAATAGTAAGCGGAACAAAAAAGGCAATAAGAATTAATTCTGGAGTTAGTAGTGTTTCATGACAGTGTATATTTTACATACGGAGAAAGAAAAATGTTGAAAGCCACAAATAATAAAGAATTGTGGAACCCCAAATGAACATTGTATTTGTGAATTTTAGAATTTGCAGCAATTGAGATTGAGAACACCAAGCCAGTAAATAAGCAGCAGTAATTCTGGAGTTACAGACGAAAGTTGTTTGGGGAGAAGCATAGACGAAATATGATAGGAGAGAGTCACTGACTGTAAGAGAGTAGAAGATGAGCAGTATAATATGCAACATCATAAACTCAGTTATACTTGTCACTGCTAGTTGCATATTACTCTCTCTCATTGTACGCAGTCCACAGCCTCATAGCTTCTCATTATCGCTAGTAAATTTTCAGACTTTTCAGATTATTCCAATGCAGTTTTTAACGTCAAAAACCGTCATATATATTAGAATAATCTTGCTTGTTACCGGAGCATTCTGGGTTGCTACCGATTGCAAGACATTATTCCACTCCAACTTCGTATTACTTCTCGGAGAAGCTATGAGATTACCAATTATTCCTGCTGATCCAAAGAGTCCATCTAATGGTATGATCGCATTGGTATTAGGACTTAATGCTTTGGGTGATTTAGTACCATGTTTAGCAGATAATGTGGAATTCTTTGATACATTGGTGCCAACCAGATTATTTGTATTTTTCATGTTGGCAGCCTATACTTATTTAGTTGAAGATCGGATAATTAGTAATAGTGTTACTTTTGTCTATGCATTTCTTGAAGTGTGGATTAATTATTTGATTTTCAGTAATTTAAGAGATGAAAAATACGTGAGGTTGAAAGATTATATCAATGAACACGGGGAAGATTTACAACGGGAAGCTGCTTCTCAAGTGAGAGTTGTTGAGGATGAGGAATGATGTAGAATCTGTATATATTCAATAAACATGCCATCTATTCATTGAGAAACTTTTGAACTGACCAATCAACAGATTGTTCAAACTCTGTGAAATCACTGAATGTAAGCTTGAGAACATTGGTTCCATTTTCGTTTATATTTAAATGTTCTTCTTTATCATATTTAATGACCTTCAAATACAATATCGAATTAACAAAAATTTCACTGGTAGTAAGCTCTGTATCTATAGTAAGACAACCTTTTGTTTCGGGGTTTTTCAATATCATTTTGAATGTCGATACTGGCTTTTCGATCGACTTAATGAACGGCGTTTCGATAGCTGGTAACGATTTAATATTCTCATATCTATTGACTGTTAAATCAAAATCAAGCTTTTCATTGTACTTGATGATTGTTTGGTTTAAGAACAGTTGTATCAAGTTGATATTACTGACGTGCTTGATATTACCAATCAATGGTCTCAATATCAATGGATGGGAATTATTCTGTTTGAATTTAGTGAATTTAGTAGGGATCTTTTGCTTCAAATTCAAGTTATATTTGAAATATCCACATAACATAATCTTCAAATAATTCAATATTAATTGACATTTAGAATTATCTCTTTGCGATTCGGCATCCCCAAGATACGGCTCTTCCTCATTATTTTCATCATAAGGAATTGTTTCAAGTTCTATGATATCATTATTAATTTCAATGATTATTTTATCGGATATTATTTGGACGTTATAGTTAATTAAAGTTCTGGCTTCTCGTATTAACTGATGGAACAAATCCTCTTCGAATATGAAAAATCGGGCTTTTTCAATATCTTTAATTAAATTGACTTCAGTGTTTGATTCTCCATAAATATCTAGCTTAAAACTTGATTGTCCCGTCAACATGAACTCATCATCCACTTTACTCAAGATCTTGACTCTTACATATTTAAAGGTCTTATTAGTAAGCTTGTTGTTTGATTCTGAAATCGGAGCAAACGATATTTCGCCAGTTTTTCCGTTTCTTCTTAATACTGCTATACCTTTATCGTGATAACTTGAACCCGAATCACCATACCCGTATTTTACACCAATTGCTTTAGAATTGTCGGCAGGATCTCTCATCTTTAGAAGGATTTCATCATTACCAAGTACTTGATTAATATCATTCCAATATACTCTTTCTTTTTCTACTTGTTGATGTAACTCTTGCTGTTTTCCTTCAAATAACTTCCGGATTTTACCCAACGATTCAAATTTCCACCCTTGTCCAATCACATTAACATTTTTATCATATTTGGGCACATGGACGTTCTCTTCTGCCGTGAGTCTATCACTATGGAAAGATCCTAATGGGACATTTTTCTGTAAATGTGGAGATATAGTTGACTTGGCAAGATTAGGTTTGGACGAACTTAAAAGAAGGGATACAAGATCCAAGGCCAATGATGTTTCATTAAGGGCAACGTTGATATTTTTACTTAGTTCAAGTTTCAATTGATGGATTTTATCAAGGTCTGTCAGTTCTTCTTTCCCTTCATCATTTTGAGCCGGAGTTTCGGTATTATCGTCAATATCCATGTGACTGATATCGGGATCGCCTTCTTGAATCTCTCGAAGTAGTCCTTCTTCAGTAAGGGAAAGAAAACTCTTGCGTTCCATCAAGATTTTAGGAATTAATTCTTCGATTGAAAAATCATCTCTGGTTGGTTAGTAAACGGAAAAACAACGAGGAAAAAAGTGGGGGAAAAGAGGCTAATACATACTCATTCTGTAGAAACATATCCCGGGATCCATTGAATAATTCATCTTCGATCTTGACATTTATTATGTGGTCTGCCATGGTGAACTCGACTGGGACGAAAAGTTGGTTTTGAGATTCGAGATTTTAAAGATGGAGAACTGAGATTAGAGATGAGTGAGACAATGGTAGATGAGAGAAAATGGCAATGCAATGTTGATACGGTTTGACTACTTACTGCTTACTTCTTAATCCATGAAATCATCTAAATCACCCTCTTCAATTGCCTTTAACAATTCAAATTCATCTTCTAAAGATTCTTGATTTTTAGAAATATCCTTTAAATTTTCGCTTGGATATCTCATAGATTTGACAGAATCGTTATGTAAACTTAAACAGAATTTGATTCTTTGATCAAATTCGTCTTGGGGTAATCTGGTGGAATATATATCTAATAATTCTTTTGATTGCATATAACCTTTCTCATGGTTAATAGTTGCTTCTATAACACCATCTCTAATTGCTTTTGCAACAATGTATTCCGTCAGTTGTTCGGAATCCAAATGTAATTTGATACAGATGTCTTTAAGGGAGATTTTAGAATAAGATAATGATATAATTCTGATACCCGTCTTGATAACATTTTGATGTAATCTCGATATCAAATTAAAAGTATCATCCTTAATAAAGTCTGCTTTATATTTGGTCAATACTTGATCGAATAATCCTAAATCTCCTAATTTCACAGCTCTTGTGACATTAAAATAAGGTTCAAAATTCCCCCCATTAGTTTTGAAAACTTTTAATTCTGGAATATCCCCCATTAAAAGTTCGATGATTATATTTAATTTAGTAGCGGCTTGAATGAATCCAGAAGAAGATTTCGTTTGAGGAGCTTTTCTAACAGCAGTAATACAACAATCATTGGCAGCAGAATAATTCAATTGAATCGCATGGATTTTGGCCATATAATAGAAATATCTTGCTCCCAATGAAGAATTAGCTTCACTAGGAAACTCAGTTTTTTCAACCAAATTCAAAGCTTGATCAATGTCCTTGGTTGATAAATAATTTCTCAATAATAGAGTAATGAGTGAAGCAACAGATTCAGTGTCATGTCTTAAACTTGCCGATCTCAACCCATATAATAATTCAGGACGAATGGTATATAAATCATTGACTAATTCCTTTGTTCTAGCGATATAAAACCAAACTTTAGCTTGAAGGAAATCTAATGATCTCAAATTATAAGACCTTAAAATATGGATGACATGGTCATTGAAGGAATCAAGTTTTTGTAATTGATCAGTATCTAAAAGATATATTTGGATTAATAAATGAAGATATACATCAATTTCCGGTAAAACGTCACCTTCAGATTCAGATTGTGTACCTTCAACATCAGCCTTGTTGACATATTCAAATACATAAGATCTTGAATTGCTGGTGTAATATTTACTAAGAATTTGACTCAACGGCGATACGTCGGTTGCAAGTTTGCGTCTTAAAGCGCCCAAGCCCCGGAACAATTTGGTGATGTACCGATTGTCAAAGGTGGTAGAAACTTTGTGGAGCAACACAAATGATTGGTCGATTTCTGTGGCCAAGTCGGGGGAATTTTCAGTATCAGACATGGTGATATAGGTTACTGATATTTAGTGGCAACAATCGCGAACTGAAGAACGAGCGAGAGAGAAGGGCTGGGAAAAATAGAGTGTGAGCAAGACGACCGAAAAATAGACAGGGAAATAAAAATAAAACACGTATTAAGTCCTGTAACAACTGCAGGATGTACATTACTATTAACAACAAGAACCAGAATTATTTGAATTCAAAGATTGACCTCTCAAATTAACATTAGATTTAGCATTACCAGTATTGGCAGGAGAATTATTGGTCATTTGAGCCTTTATTTGTCTAGCCATGGTGAAAAATGCTTGTTCAACATTAGTTGAAGATAAGGCCGAAGTTTCTAAAAATGGGATGTCTAAAGCGTCGGAAAACTCTTTAGCAGCAGTGTATTCCACCACTTTTTTATCGGACAAATCAGCCTTATTACCAACTAATAATTTCATAACTCCACCAGTAGCGTATCTATCAATTTCTTGCAACCATTGTTTAACATTATTGAAAGATTCTTGATCAGTCACATCATAAACAATAATAATACCATGGGCTCCTCTATAATACGATGAAGTAATGGTTCTAAATCTTTCTTGACCGGCGGTATCCCAAATTTGTAATTTGATGGTCTTCCCATCTAATTCAATGGTTCTAATTTTGAAATCAACCCCGATAGTTGAGATGTAGTCAGGGGTGTAAGTGTCATCAGCGAATCTTAATAATAAACAGGATTTTCCAACTCCTGAATCTCCAATTAATAATAATTTAAACAAGTAATCGTATTCGTTATTCATGGTCACTCCTTGTTTTGAGAGAAAAACACTGAATTTGAGAATGAGAAAGGCGAGGGAACGTAGATTGAGAAAAGGAGAAAATGAATTTGGACTGTGCCTTGCTTTGTTCGCTGGTGCCTGCCGCAACAACACCACGTCTACATCTATCACACAAGTTTGAACATCCATATATTGGTATATAGTTTCACTTCTTCTCTCTATAACAAAAAGACCCCTACATACTTAATCGATTTTATCGGCGGCTTCTTTTGCCAATTCCTTTGGCTTCTTACCGGTGATCTTCTTCTTTGCAATGGCCACCATCTTATAAAACCAGAACAAATTCAAGAAATCCAACAAGACATTGATGGACAACAACATCACCGGCAAAATCTTGTTGACCAATCCCCAAGTTCTATATAAATCAGTGGCCACTAAAGAAACAGCATAAAAGCCCCAAATGATTCTAACACAGAAAAAACTAAATATCAACAAAAGTCCATTGACAACCACAATCTTTTCACTGATAACACCTGCAGGCAATCTGGAAGCATAATAATTAATATTGACAAATGGAGTCGATGCTTCAAAAGCCAAAAATCCGGCGATCCATGGCATACAAAATGGAATCAATGTTCCACCAAACACATATAAAGCGGCCACTCCATGGAACAAAAATCCAACACCAAATAATCTAAAATATTTGATACAAACATAAACGTCCCAAATAAAGTAACCAACGGCACAACTAGCAACCAATCCAGCATATGGGAAATATCCCGTCACCGAACTTACTGGGTCTTCAACTCTATTGACATAATATTTATTGTTCCACATGAAAGCCAACGTCCCAAGAGAAATGACACATTGCACCATGGAAACGGTGTGGATATCGAAATTGATCCGGGTCTTTTCGTTGAGCGAAGTGTAATTGACCCCGAATAGTTTCTTGTTAATGATGGGAGAAACTTGTTGTACAAGGACGTAGAACACGGCCATGACAACTATTTCGTGCCAGTGATTTATGAAGTGATTGTCGGAGTCTTGAGCGGGGAACGGTCTATAAGCCAAGAACGGGTCATTGTAAAACGTGGGTAATAACAGTAACGGATTGAAAGCCATGGTCAATGTCAAATGTCAAACGTCAAATGTCAAATGTCAAATGTCAATAATTATTTTTGTGTGGGGAAACCGATTTGGTGTTGGGACAAACCTCAAGGAAAATTGGGCCTTACGCGCGCGAGACGAGTGAAATTTGTGAAAGCCTCAGAGCGAAACGCTGGTGAAGGAAAGAACCGTGAGAATCGTGAGAATCGTGAGAAACGTGAAAAGTGAAAAATTACCAGAAATTAAATTTTAAAATTGAAACCATGCCATTTGATTTAGTTTGCTTAGGTAACCCCTTATTAGATCTCCAACTTAATGTTGAACCTTCGTATCTCGAAAAATATCAATTGAAAGATAATGATGCCATCTTGGCCGAAGAAAAACACTTGGCTATCTATGAAGAAATTATCAACGATCCAAAATTAATCTTGGTCGCTGGTGGTGCTGCCCAAAACACCGCTAGAGGCGCCCAATATATTCTTCCACCAAACTCTGTTTGTTATTTCGGAAGTGTTGGTGATGATGTTTATCACCAGAAGTTATCTGATGCTAATGCCAAATATGGATTGACCACCAAATATATGGTTGATAAAGACCATGAAACTGGGAAATGTGCCGCTTTGATTACCGGCCATCACAGATCCTTGGTCACTGATTTAGCCGCCGCTAATCATTTCAAACCAAGTCATTTAGAAATCCCAGAAAATTGGAAAATTGTCGAAGAAGCAAAAGTCTTTTACATTGGAGGTTTCCATTTGACTGTTTCTCCAGAAGCTATTGTTAAATTAGGAAAACATGCCGCCGAAAACAACAAGGTCTTTGCTATCAATATCTCTGCTCCATTTATTGCTCAATTTTTCAAAGATCCTTTAGCTGAAGCTATTCCTTATGCTGATTTCGTTATTGGTAATGAATCAGAAGCCGCTGCCTTTGCCGAAGCTAACGGTTTAGAATCTTCCGACGTTGAAACCGTTGGAAAACATATCGCCAAATTATCAAAGGTCAACGGTAAAAGATCAAGAACTGTTATCTTAACCCAAGGTACTGATGAAACTGTTACTGTTAGTTACAATCAAGAAACTGATTCTTTTGATATTAACAAATACCCAGTTGTTTTATTAGAAGAAAACAAACTTGCTGACTCTAATGGTGCTGGGGATGCTTTTGCTGCCGGGTTCATTGCTTCAATTGTTGAAGGAAAATCTATCGAACAAGGTATTCATGTCGGACAATGGGCTGCTAAGATTTCTTTACAAGAAGTCGGTCCATCTTTCCCATTCCCTAAACAAACTTATGCCTAATGTTTTGCACTGGTATAACTCTCTCCCGTGGACCTCTTCACTTCATTCAACATGTATTTAGTCTTTTTTCTTTGGTAGATCTATAGCACAATTCAACATCGCTACATTCATCTCTCGTTACACTTTTCGCAGCCATCGAAATTTGGAAAATAATTTTACCTCATCGATGCTGCTGAGAGATCATTACTATAAATTAGGTTCAGAACTTCCTCAAGAACGATTGGAAGCAGCTGTATCTCTTATAAAGGATTTGACAAATAGAGACGAGAAAGAAGAATGGGATTACGCTTTAAAACGGCTTCTTAAAGGTTTAAGTACCACCAGACAAAGTGCTCGTTATGGTTTTTCAATGGCCTTGACCGAATTAATAAGAGAATTAATCCCAAAACCGGATTTCGATTTGTCGATTTCCCTGTATATTGATATGGTACTTTCGATGATTGAGATCAAACCTTCTATGAAAGGAAAAGATGAA
This sequence comes from Yamadazyma germanica, assembly GCA_030574815.1. Lineage (NCBI taxonomy): Eukaryota > Fungi > Ascomycota > Pichiomycetes > Serinales > Debaryomycetaceae > Yamadazyma > Yamadazyma germanica. The sequence goes on along the minus strand of JAJMFS010000013.1, from coordinate 125,466 downwards.
AGATCGGCTTTATTTGGTAGGTTATTTGGGTTTCAAAGCTTGATTAATTCGGAAGTTATGTTTGAAAAATCCACCGATGCCCAAGATTTACTTAAATTAATGAATGGATTGTTGGATTTGGCGGTAGTGAAATCGTGGCTCAGAGAAACTGCTATTTTCACCTTTTGTTCTTTATTGAAAAAGCTAACATTAACTGATGAATTGGTGAGTTTTACTCTCGAAAAGATAAGTCAACTTGAACTAACCATGACTTCGGAAGGTATTGCCGTTTACATGCTGATTCCGGCGGACTTAAGAAACAAAGCTGCCGATAAAATAAAAAATTCTTGGAAAAACATGGATCCTTTGTCAAAAGGTAACTTACCTACTTTAGCGAAAGCACTTAAGGATGTCGAAGTAGTTGGTGATCCGGAAGAAACTTCAAACTCTAAGCAAAAAGGATCATGGAATCCAAGAATTCATTTTGTCTGGGATCTTTTATTCGCCGAACTTATTCAGGACCGAGAAGTTAACACTCCCGTGAAGAAAAGAAAACTCAATAACAAGAAGCAATCGAAACAAAAGGACGACGCCCAAGTTGGCTTGAAAGAATTCTGGAAAGTGGTGGTCGATGAAACGTTATTTGCAGAAAAAGCATCTCATGAACGGAAATATTGGGGGTTTGAACTCTTCATTAAATGGTTCCCTTTGGTCAATTCATATCAAGTGGAATATATTATTTCACCAAACTTCTTGCGTTGTCTTATTAACCAATCTTCTCAATCTAGTAGAATGTTGAATAAGATATCCGTTAAGACTTTGAATGCCATCAAATCAGAAACTTCAAAGAATCCTCTGAAGAGTCCAAAAGTGCTCGCGTGTTTGATTAGTCCTGAACATGGGGGAAGTTGGAATTTTGATCTTGTGACTAAGTCTAAAACCACAGATTCCCTCATTAATTGCTTAACCCATAAAGAAGATAAAGAAGACGCTAAAACTATCTTGGTGTTGGAAAACTTACGGGAAGTATTAATCGATCATTTTAAACATTCTTTAACCGAAGAAAATGATGAAAGTAATGATTTAAAGAAACCAAACGATAATATTCAAAAATGGGGACTAGATCTGTTACTTCAACTTATACGACTGAATAAGTCTTTTATTGGCTCTTGGATTGAACCAATTTTGGAATTACTCATTTTTCATGGATTCTTCAAGACTGGTAATAAAGCGGTTTCGGTGAACATCAAAAACTTGTGCCAAGATAGACTCAATTCAATTCTCGGGGATATCATAAGCTTCAAAAGAAACGACAAATCATGGACCTTGTTTTGTATTCAAACCATCAATAAATTCGAACAATCGTTTGATCTTATCCAAGAATTTGATGATGAATTAGCCCTTGTTAAACAAGAGTGTGTCGATCTTTTACAAACGGTTGAACAATTAAGAAGCAAATCTCAAGCTGAAGATAAAGTGTATAGTTTTGAATTGTTATTTTCTATGGTTCTTCTTCAAATTTACATGGGAGATGAAGATTCTTTCTCGGTTGTCAATGAATTGAAGGTCTGTTTTGAAAATGCTTTTGTTAAAGCAGATGACGAGGAAACTGATTCGTCTGTTGTCTTAACTGAGATTATTCTTTCTTTCATATCGAAAAAATCAGCATTACTCAGAAAGTTCTGCTACATTATCTGGGAATCACTACTTTGTCAAAAGGATGAAGATGGTATTCTTAGAGTTAATGAACTGTGCATGGAGTTATTGTATCAAATATTAACCGCTAGAGAGAATAAAGAAGGTCAAAAGAGTTTGTTTGAAGATGACACCGAATTCGGTGATGAAGAGGATGAAGAGAAAGACGAAGAAGACGAGGAAGAAGAAGAAGAAGAAGAAGAAGAAGAAGAAGAAGAATCCAGCGACTCGGGTTCCGATTCTGACGATGATAATGAGGAGTTAGACAAGAAGACCAATATTGAACTTGCCCAAGCGTTAGGAATTCCAACCGGTCATGATGGGGAAGTCAAATTTGATGATATCAGTTCCGGAGACGATTCATCATTTGAAGAAGAATCAGCCGACGACGATGAGATGTTGGCCATGGATGATCAACTTTCCAAGATTTTCAAAGAAAGAAGAAACATATTATCATCGAAAGAATCTGGGAATAAAAGAAAGAACGATGTAGCAGAAGCCAGAGAGCAAATGATTTTCTTCAAACATAGAATTTTAGATTTATTGGAGATCTTTTGTAAGTGTCAACCTGATTCATTTTTGAACTTCACGATGATCAAACCAATAATCATTGTTATTGATCTAACGTTGGATAAAAACATCGGGACAAAAGCCCATAAACTCTTGAAAACTAAATTATCAAAAACCAAACTTGATGCTAAAACAATTGTGGATCCAAGGACAACAACAGAGCAGCTATTACACTTAGTTAAATGGATCCACGAGCAAGTTACCACCACCAAATCTACCAACAAAACTTATGCTGCTGCTTGTAGTGGTCTGGCAATTTTGGTTGCAAAAAATATTGTCGCAATTGATAATGGTGAAACGGTGATTGGGGAAATTATAGATATTTACAATTCCAGTATGAAGTCATGGGCTATAAACAATAAAATCAAATGCCAACCATCGTTGTTTTTTGACTTTATTAATTGGCTCAATTCTCGTAGAAGTAAATAGTTTAATTTTAATCATAGTATAATAAATATTATGTGCAGCACACCTGTGGTGGATCTGAACCGCGCTACGCACCGTAGTAATTACTACGCGAGTCGCGGGATAGCCCTAGTAGCCCCATCTTCACCATCACCATCACCGTCGATGGACATATCACGGCTAACTATAACGACAGACCCAAGCCGGAAACGGGTCATCAATGGCCAGTATAAGATTCTCCGGAAAATAGGAGAAGGAGTTAGTGGGAAAGTGCTTTTATCCGAGCTCATAGACCCAAAATTGACTGATAAATCGGGAAATATATCTTCAGATAAATTCGTTGCTATAAAAACGATAAACCGAATAGATAAAAGTAAGCTCATCACCAAGACGTATCTCAGTCATGCGACGAAGATCAAGCGAGAAATCCAGATCATGAAGGAGTGTAATCACCCCAATGTTGTAAGATTATATCAGGTAATTGATGATTTGAAGTACGATAAAATCTTGTTGGTTCTTGAGTACTGTGATCTGGGGGAAATAGATTGGAAAAGGTATAATCATTATCAAGAGAAACAAAGCCTGGGACGGGGGTTGACAATTAATAAGATTGTGAGAGATGTAATCAATGGGTTGGAGTATTTGCATGAATACAAGGGGATTATTCATCGGGATTTGAAGCCTTCTAATCTTCTAATAAAGAATAACACGATAAAAATTAGTGATTTTGGAGTGAGTTTGATTTTGGAGAATAATGCTAATGATGCAAGAGAACTAGGGAAAACAATGGGGACTCCGGCGTTTTTTGCGCCTGAATTATGTCAATTTGTTAATAATCGCTTGTCAATGATTAAGGATATCAAACATAAAAGTATCGATAAACGAATCGATATCTGGTCTTTGGGGGTGATTTTGTTTTGTTTGATTTTCAATGAATTACCTTTCAACGGGAAAAATGAGTTTGGGTTGTTTAAAAGTATAGTAACTAAAGATTTGAAGTTTCCCAAAACGAAGTTCAGTTCGAAATTTTCCGAAGGCGATAAGAAAGAATTTGATTTGCTCAAGGATCTAATATCAAATATCTTGGTCAAAGATCCTAATAAACGATTCACCATTAAGGATATTAAGAATCATGATTTTACCACTTTTGATATGGATGTCTCGGATTCTCTTGAATTCAAACGGTTCAATGATGATATAATCAATGGCCAAATGGGTTTGACTAACAAGATAAAGAAATTCTTTGGTGGAAGACCAACTGAAACTATTAATCCTGTAAAGGTTGAAGAGAAAGGTGATTATAATGGTTTAGAACCTGTTGATGAATTGTTGGATAGTTACTTTGATAGTTCATCTATGGGATCTCTTGAAAGTGATGATGAAAATGAGTATGATGATGAAGTTGACGTTCAAGACAGTAAAGCTCTAGATGAAGAGGTTGGGAATAATGAACGTACAAGCGATATAATAGAGCCTAAAATGTCATCATTGAGCGATAGAGTAAATCCTCCACCAGCATTAACGATTACGAATAAATTCAATTCTTCCAATTTCAGTTCCCCGGTAAAGGCCCCAAGTTTTAGTGCCCCGTTAGCCCCAGTTGCAACACCATTGTCAGCTAGTTCATCGATCTCGAGTAACTCAAGCTTATTAAGTTCCCATATAGTTACAATTGGACCAAGTTCCCCCTCGAATGCCTTTTACAGTCCAACCAGGACATTTTTTGAGAAAATCAATAGTATGAAACCAACCATAAGTTCATTGTCATCACCTACAGATGGGAAGCACAAAGAGAATGATAAATTAGATTTGGCGCCTCCAAGTATATTCAGACCTAGAAATTCACTGGTGTCGTCATCGAAATCGGGCCGTAAAAATAGTTTTGGTAGTCCATTGATGAGAATAACTAGTTCGAGTTCTTCATTGAATTTGAATGCCTATTTAACTGATGACAATCTCTCGCTTAATAGTATATCAAGTGACATGGAACCCGAAAGTGGGGATGAATATCGAGATGAAAATCGAGATGAGAATCGAAACTCAAGACTTAAACAGACATTGAATCGTCATGAATCCATCGAAACAAGTGACAGTGAATTCGAAGGGGATTCAACGTTTGTATTACCTAATAGTGAAGCCATTGGCCGATTTAAGTTTAGGGATATGAGCGAGTATTTGGATAATTTGGATTGATGCAAATCTCTATTGTTTGGGCATTGTTACCATATTTGTTTTACTCGTCTACTATATTACTATATGTTCAGTATTGTTAATACAATACAGTGAGGCCAGTATTCTACATCAGTACTTTACAACCGTTCCTTGTTGGTGATAAGTCTTCGATTACCTAATGCATGAACCCTATCTCGCTTAAATTCCTCGTCTAACAATAACAATACCAGAGAAAAGACAAAAGGGTAGGCAACGTAGTTTGAGTGATTGTAGGTGTTTTAATAGAAATTGGTGCTGGTAGTGCTGGTGGTGGTGCTGGTAGTGTTGGTACAGGTTGAAGAGATCAAGCAGGTATGAAAGTGGTAGCGATGAAGTTAAGCCAACCAAGGAAGAAGCAACTGGCAGCCAACCATATCGGGTGGAACAGAGACAGTACAATGGATCAAAACATCATACAAGATCCGACTATTGTTGAAGGATAAAATTCTCGTCTAATGAATTAAGCGAGAAAAAGAAACAATTAGGTGATATGAGATGAAATTTGATAAAATTGCCAAATCCATATTTTGCTTGACACATTCACGTCCCCATTGAGAAACACAAAAATATTGAAATTATTGCAAAAAATAATTACAAATTAGCTGATCGCGATGACCAGTATATGTAAACAAAACCACAAAACGACAAAACCACAAAACCACAAACGCACAAACGCACAAACGCACAAACGCGGGTGCATTGGGTAGCAAACCGAATCAGGGGTAAATACGTAGCATATAACTAGATGTCACCCTAGTAGGGCACGGCAAAAACGGTATATTCAGGGCATCAACGTTTATAGATAAATAAAACGCTTACAGCTACAGAAACCTGAAACGAGAAACAAGAAATCAATAGAAGGATTTTTAATCGAAGCAATATACCAGAATGATTGTTTGTCACGGCATATACAGGAGATCAAAAACCATAATCCAAATTCAATAACCACGAAATTGTCACAGTTGCGGAATGAATAGAAGTGAATTTCATTTTCTATTGCATATAACAATAATACAATATCGCGACTGTTCCCGATTTGGCGATCAGTAAATAAATCCTGCAGGAAATATTATTTGCCAGGCATCGAATTGAGTCCCGAAAATACTATAGTTAGAGTTGTGCACCAAAGTCATGAATAGAAGCTTTGACCATAGATCAATCAAGGCCACTAGTCCATGTATACAACCATATATAATAGATAGTATATAGCACGATATGCAATATCGTCAACCCCCGATTACCCCGATTCAGCCACCACTTCAGGTACACCCCCGCAAGCAACTCATGCCTCATCATCCACTAAAATAATTTCATTGTCTCGCCCTGAATTGGCAACGGTTGATTCCTCTGCTCAAACAAACCATAATTTATAATTGTCTCGCGTGTCTGCACCGTCTCCATCTTTATTTAAAACAACAAGGAGCCGCCATTTTTTATAATTGCTATATCATATACTGGTATACATAGTTAATCAATATTCTTTCTTTCATTTCCCTTCTTCATTAATTCATTCGTTGTTTCCCGGGCCTGCAGAAACTTAGTTATATACTTCCATGGTTGACAAAAAACTTTTATCCCCCAATGTGTTTGGCCACGTTAAGACGAAGCGTGATAGACCTATTAGTTCATTTCTTGACAGTCCTACTGAAGATATAAACAGTTTTTTACAGAAGCAGCAGAATCATGATTTCCAGCTGGAGGAAAGTGATATTGACGATTATGACAATGACAATTTCGATACCCCTACAAATAACCGGAAAAACAAGACCCTAATTCCATCATCTCCTTTGGTGTCTCGTAAACCATTCAAGAACTTGACCAACTTGATGAGTTTCGGGGGCATGAAAAAGAAGCTTCATTCGACAAAAAGTTTTATCACTAGGTCTAAAAGCGGAATATTTGATCTGCTGCCCCACCCGGTCACTCAAAATGACAAGGTTGATATAGAGGGGGATATTGGTGATACCACCGTATCTACCATTGAAGATCTTGATCTAGAAGATGAAGAGAAAGATGATTTTGAGCATGAAGCACCTTCCAAATTGCCTGTAATACCGGGCAAGGGACGGACTCTTAGAAGGTTCCATTCAATGTACCAAACAAATAAGGAAAAAGATGTTGTGTTGAAAGACGATAACTCTCTACTTAAACAATCCAATATTAAATATTTCAATACCAATGGTGATTCGATCCCTAGAATTGATCTGGAATCATTCTATAAACTTATCAATCATCAGTATAATCATGACTTTGATGAGATCTTGATCATCGATTGTAGATTTGATTACGAATATGAAGGAGGTCATATCAAAAATGCCATTAATATTTCCGATAAGCAGGAATTAGAGGATAAATTTATAAATGATGAATTTTATAGAAATGGCAAGAGATATTTGGTTGTTTTCCATTGTGAATTCAGTATCTTTAGAGGTCCCACCATGGCTTCTCAATTAAGAAGAAGTGACAGAATCTTGAATTTGAATAATTATCCCCACCTAAGTTATCCTGATGTATTAATACTTGAAGGGGGTTATAAACGGTTTTTTGAAACTTTTAAATCAAATTGTGAACCACAAAATTATGTTGAAATGAAGGATACTAATCACCTCAAACAATGCAGTAATGACTTGGATAAATTCAGATCTACTTCAAAATTAAACGAACACAATAGATCCACAAGTTTCACGACAATTACTTTACATGCCGAAAATTTGAAAATTTTAAAGAGACAAAGATCAAGCACTAATTTCAGACCTCAAGATGTTAAGCTCACAAGGTCATCGACTTTTTCCTTTTCTAATGAAGGTATGGAACAACAACAGTTTTTACCACCAATGGCTAACTTTTCCAAATTGAATAATCAATCTTCAAATTCTATAAACTCCTTGAACAGTTCATTATCCGAATTATCGACGTTCTCTTCAAACGACTCGCAAGATTCTGTCTCAATATCAAATAGTCCAATTCTTGAGATGAATGAATTTTTCGGTTCTTCAAATCTGCCAACTGCAGCTACTACTACTTCTTCATTGAATTTGGGTCTTTCAAAATATAGGAAAAATAAGAAGCCTCTGACTTCAATGTCAACTTCAACCCTTCCTAATTCAACATTGCCCACTCCATCAGTTTCAACAATGTCAAAGACTATTGTTCCTGATAGATCGTTACCTGAAAGACCTTCATTAGTAACTGCTGATAAAGAATTCAAATTTCCTAGCACTGGTGCAATCAATACTAATACCACGAATAGCATGACTCCATTTAATAAGAAACAACTTACAATTCTTACATCTACTAATAACCAACTGAGTTTCATTAATAACAATAACATAATAATACCATCTCATATAAAGAACAATTCAATTACTTCTCCGGTAATGAGTTCTCCTTTATCAAACATGACTCCTTTACCAACTCCTATGTCAACTATTGATACATCAATTAGTCGCCATAATAGAAGTCATTCAATAATTGATCCAATTAATGATACCCCAGTGGATTTTCAAGTTCCATATTATAAAAAATCATCAAATAATCAGTCAAATCAGTATCTTGATGTTTAGCATATTCAATAATGATATAGGTTAATAGATAATACATTCATAGTTTTATGACAAATGTTCAGAAATAAATTTATTTTGGTGATTTTTGCAGATTTAAAATTTTGTTGAATTAAAATATGAAGAATGCTTTAGACTATATTAAATTCTACAATACTTACATATAACGTTTATAACTAAAAGAAAGGAAATCGACAATAACCAGCTGTCACCATAACCCCAAAAGAACTAAAGAAACATAAACAGTACAAAATTACACACTTTACCAAACATATCTTAAATCTCTGTTTTCTCTATCAGTAAGATCTCTGAATTCAGAGTTTTCAACCTTTTGATAAGAATCTCCCAAAGCCTCTCTTTCTTTATCTCTTAATCTATTGGCATTCCAATTGTAAAGGGCAAGTAAAAGAATACAAACAATACCACCGATGTAAAACCCAACTAAACAGTATTTTGCCGTAGGATAAGTTGGGGCTTCAGAAGGTATGAAAGTTTGGGGACCAACAGCAGAGGACCAGCAAAAACCAACCAAGTATATCCCATTACATATGACCTTTTTGGTTCTTCCAGCAATATCGGTTGATAATCCAGAAAGGGCTGTTACCATAGCGAGGGGAGAGAATCCAATAAGGTAAAAACCAGCCAAAGCAGCATACTTATTTGGGGAAAAACATAACATGCAACCACCCATCAATCCAAAACTAAGACCAAGGGCAGCGGCCAATAAAGGATGTTTGATTAAACTCTTTGAATTCAAGAAACCAACCATAGATAAACCAAATAATTGGACGACACCGGTTGGAGCTTTCATCAATAAAGCCTTTGTGGTGGAAAAGCCAAAATCTTCCTTCAATAAAATGGAACCATAAGACGTGATACCAGAATTTGGAATTTCAATACATATGGCCAACATAGCGTACATATATGCTCTTGGCTCTAAAAAGGCCTCTTTAACCTGATACCACTTGAACTCTTTACTACCGAAACCTTGTTCATTTTCTCTGATTCTTTCAACCGACAATAATTTCTGCTTTTCAGTAAACCACCACGCTTTAGTAGGGATGTCTGGTACAACAAGTGCCATAGCAACAGCCAAAGCCATTGTTACAATACCAAGAATTAAAAACAAGGCTCTCCAAGATTCAAGAGCAAAATTATCAGCATCCTTTTGAATACCATAAGCCGTACAAGCACCCAAGATATTACCAATACCGGTTGCGGCATAAATGAACGTCATTCTTCTAAACATTTCCTTTTTATGGTAAAAATTATTACAGATTAATGATAATCCTGGAAGAAGTGGAGCTTCTAAAATACCAAGGAATAAACGGCACACCATAATACCGGCATAATTAAATACGGTAGCATGTAATGCCAAATCCAAACCCCACATGAAAATGTAGAAACAAACCGTTTTCACCAAGGGAAATCTTTGCAAAGTCCAACTACCAGGAAAAGCCCAAAACAAATAAGCAATATAAAAACCAGTGGTAAGCCAACTGTACATGGTACCGACCATTGGACCAATTTCTTCTCTAATACCCATAATAGCAGCATAACCAATAGTAGATCTATCCATAAATTGAACAGCGTACATAATACACATGAAAGGTAAAACAATCAAATCAACTTTAAGACGTATTTTATCATTATCTTCCTTAGTCAATTCCATGCCTTTAGAAAGCTCAGCGTATTGTAAAGCCATATCGACTTTTTTATCCTTTTTAGGGATCTGTGATTCAATATTAGATACCTCAACAGTCACCCCATTAGTTTTATCAGCAGAAGTTGAAGAAGTATCATCATTTGATGTCAGAGATGGCAGCAGTGCTAACACTGGAGAGCCGGAAATACCTTTATTTGCAGCCATTAATTTAACCGTTTAATTCGTATGAAATGGAAATAAACCAGTCTTAAATATCTCCATACCATAGACCAATCTTATCTACCGAATTTCTATAAAGATCCCAAAGTCTGTCGCCTTTTCCTACTATCAACCATCAATCCTCATAACCAGTTATCATCAATTACCCGATATGGGCAGTTTTCCGCAGCACCTTATTGTTTTATCGGCAATTGCGATAGGTGGTGATGGAGATCCCGATAATGATAGTCGGAATTCCCGACTTTGATACGTGGAGATCCCGAACAAGACAGGAGGTGTGTATACTAACCATGATGTATATATGTATAACCAGAGATAACGATCTTGATTTTCACTTTCTTGGTAATCTTTCACCCAACACTTGTGAAATTGGTGAAATTTGTTTTTTGCAACCATTTATTTTTTGAGATATGACTGTTAGTGATATTAAAGTTAGCATTGATCGTGGTGGAACATTTACTGATGTTTTAGCCATGATACCAGGTCAGCCTGATTATATGTTTAAATTGTTGTCGGTTGATCCAAGTAATTATAAAGATGCTAATATTGAAGGAATTAGAAGGATTCTTGAATACGTTCAAGGAATCAAGATTCCTAAAGGTGAGCCGTTAGATACTTCATGCATCTCTTCAATTCGTTTGGGCACCACAGTTGCAACCAATGCTTTGTTGGAACGTAAAGGTGAAAAAGTTGGGTTTCTTGTAACCAAAGGATTCAAAGATCTATTGAAGATTGGGGATCAAACTAGACCCGATTTATTCGCTTTAAAGATCATGAAACCTGACCCTTTATACGAAACCGTGGTTGAAGTTGACGAAAGAGTTACTATTCCAAGTGCAACAGAAGATCCAGAATCAATTGATTATACTTCAAAAGTGGGTGACGATAATTATGTGTTGGGAGAAAGTAAAGATGTCTTTAAGGTTATCACACCACTTGATATTGAAGGTACAAGACAAAAATTACTTACTTTGAAAGACCTGGGAGTGTCTTCAGTATCTATTTGTTTGATACATGGCTACAGTTTTCAAGACCACGAAAAGAAAGTCAAACAATTAGCCCAAGAAGTTGGGTTTTCTCATATATCAGTATCTCACGAATTGATCCCAATGATAGCTGCTATTCCTAGGGCCCAATCAACCGTTTGTGATGGTTATCTTACTCCTGTAATCAAGGAATATATCAAGAGTCTTCTTGACGGGTTTGCAGCTGGTACTGAATCATCTACTAGAATTGAATTCATGCAATCTGATGGTGGTTTATGTTCTTGGAAAAACTTTACAGGATTAAAAGCTTTGCTTTCAGGGCCTGCTGGTGGGGTTGTGGGTGAAGCTGAAACCTGCTATGACGAGAATGATGGAACCCCAATAGTCGGTTTCGATATGGGTGGTACATCAACTGATGTTTCTAGATATGCTGGTAATTATGAATTGGTATTTAAAAGCATAACTGCTGGGGTTCAAATTGCTGCTCCACAATTAGATATTAATACGGTTGCAGCAGGAGGTGGTTCTATCTTGAATTACCGTCATGGTGTATTCAAAGTTGGTCCTGAATCGGCTGGAGCTCATCCTGGCCCTGCTTGTTATAGGAAAGGTGGTCCATTGACTATAACCGACGCTAATTTAATGTGTGGTAGAATCTTACCAGAATACTTTCCAAAGATTTTTGGGCCAAATGAAGATCAACCCTTGGATTATAAAATAGTTGAAACAAAATTCGAACAATTGACCAAAGAAATCAATAGAGATAATCCAGAAAAACTGTATACTCCATATGAAGTCGCTTTAGGGTTTTTGAAAGTTGCCAATTTTTCAATGGCTAAACCAATCAGAGTTCTAACTGAATCAAGAGGTTATGATGTTTCAAATCATAATCTTGCATCTTTTGGTGGTGCTGGTGGTCAACACGCTGCTTCAATTGCTCAAATATTAAAGATGAAAAGAGTTATAATTCATAGATATTCATCGATTTTGTCGGCTTATGGTATTGCTTTAGCTGATGTGGTTCAAGAAGAACAAAAACCATGTCATGAAGTTTATAATGAGACAACAAGAAAACAACTTTTAGCTGAATGTGACACATTAATTGAAAATGCCAAGATGAAGTTGGTAGAGCAGTCAATTTCTGAGTCGGCAATCAAAGTGGAAGTGTTTTTCAATATGGGATATGCCGGTTCTGATACGCTTTTGATGATATGTCATCCAGAAGATGGAGATTTTCATCTGAAATTCACCAAAACTCATGAACGGGAATTCTCTTTTGTTGATAGGGAAAGAGATGTTATTGTTCATGATATTAGAGTTAGAGCTAGCGGTGCTTTGTCCAAAACAAAAGAGATTTCACCATATCAGGACTTAAATAGATTGAAATCTAGTGGTAATGTTGGTTCAGTTCCTGCAGAAGTGGGACATTTGGTGACAAAGATGGCTTTTGATGAAGGAATTTTGGAAACTAAAGTATACCAATTATCTGATATTCCTGTTGGTTGTGCAATTGAAGGGCCTGCATTGATTTTGGATGCTACCCAAACAATATTGGTGACTCCAATCTCTAAGGCTACTATCTTGACTAGACATATCATTCTTGATTTGGAAGAGGCTGATACAGAACATACATCAACCGAAATTGTCGATCCTATTCTTTTATCAGTTTTTTCAAATAGATTTACTGCTATTGCTGAAGATATGGGTAGAACTTTGCAAAAGATTAGTATCAGTCCAAATATTAAAGAAAGACTCGACTTTTCTTGTGCTTTGTTTGATGAAGCTGGTAATTTGGTTGCAAATGCTCCTCATGTTCCAGTTCATTTGGGGTCTATGTCAAATAGTATTAGATATGCTAAAGCTTTTTGGGGTGAAGATATTCATCCTGGTGATATCTTAGCTACTAATCATCCAACTGCTGGAGGTACCCATTTACCTGATATTACGTTGATATCTCCTGTATTCAAAGAAGGAGAAATTGTATTCTTTACTGCTTCAAGGGCCCATCATGCAGAGATTGGTGGTTCAGTTCCTGGTTCATGTGCTGCTGATGCTACTTCATTGTACGAAGAGGGAGCCCAATTTGTAGCTTGGAAAATTGTGTCAAGTGGTAAATTTGATTATGATGGGGTACAAAAACACTTTATCGATGAACCAAGTCTGTATCCTGGGTGTTCTGGTAGTAGAAAAATTGAAGACAATATTTCAGATTTGAAAGCACAGATTGCTTCAAATCAAAGAGGTGTCAATTTATTATCAGAATTATTTAAAGAGTATGGAACTGCAACTGTTTTGTTGTACATGAAAGGTGTTGAAGATACTGCTGAAAAGGCGGTTAGGAAATTCTTAAAGCAAGTTTATGCCGAAAGCAAACATTTATTACCATTGAAAGCAGAAGAGATTTTGGATGATGGCTCTAAAATTTCCGTCTCGATTGACATTAGCCAAGATGGTCTGGCTATTTATGATTTCACCGGTACAAGCGAAGAAGCTTTTAATTGTGGTAATGCACCTATTGCCATTACTTATGCTTGTATCATTTACTGTCTAAGAATAATGGTGAATTCTGATATTCCATTAAATGAAGGATGCCTAAAGCCAGTTACTCCAATTATTCCTGAAGGAAGTTTGTTAAATCCATCTCCATATGCTGCCGTTTCGGCTGCAAATTCTGCAACTGCCCAAAGATTAACTGATACTATATTGAAAGCTTATCAAGTTGCAGCTGCTAGTTCCGGTTCAAATAATACCTTGGCCTTTGGCAAAGGAGGTATTGAAAATGGTGTAATGAAACAAGGGTTTGCTATGGTGGAAACTATTGGTGGAGGTATTGGTGCAATTGATGGTAGTGATGGATATTCGGGTGTTCAATGTCATATGACCAATACTAAGATTACCGATCCTGAAGTCTTGGAACTAAGATATCCGGTTATTCTTCATGAATTTAGCATTAGAGTTGGATCGGGTGGTAACGGTAAATACAGAGGTGGTGATGGGTTAATCAGAATTTATGAATTCACCACCGATTTATCATGCACCATGAGAACACAAAGAAGAGTTAATGCCCCATATGGGATTAAAGGTGGTAATGAAGGTACAAGAGGACAGAATAAGTTGGGAAGAAAGAGAGATAATAAAATTCAGTGGATTTTCTTACCATCTTTTGCCCAATTTAAAGTAAATGCCGGTGATTTTGTTAGAATTAATACTCCTGGTGGAGGGGGTTATGGACCTTCAACTGAAAGAGTAGACACTTTAAGTGGAGTAAAATTAAACGGGCATGTTCCAGTTGCTGGTGGGACAGTTGCCCAAATTACCGATCTTAGTAATAGTTCACAGTAATCAGTTAGCAATAAATGTTTTATACAAATTTATGTCTACGAGTACTTCAAATGAACACGTTCAATCAGACTATAAAACTATAAATTAGCCTTGTTGCTAAGTAATTTAATGGCGGCATTATTGATGGCAATAGTACTTCTTTCGACTACATGAGTTTGGAAAGTAACAATATCACCGTTCTTCCAAGCTTTAACTCTCAATGTTTCACCTGGGAAAACAATACCGGTGAATCTAGCTTTGATTTCATCGAATGGACCGAATTTATCTAAAAGAACTTTAGCAGATAACCCATAAGAACACATACCATGTAAGATTGGCTTATCAAATTTAGCCCCAGCAGCGAAAGCTGGATCAATATGTAAAGGATTCCTATCACCAGTTAATCTATATAAGGCGGCTAAATCTTCTGAAACTTTGACGTCAAGTTCAAAATCTGGCGAAGATTTTGGAGCTTCGAATTGAGACACAGCAAATTTCTTTCTTTCACCGTAAGATTTAGTTTCACCTTCACAGTTTCTGATAAAGTATGTGGCTTCGTTGGTGAAGATTGGTTCACCAGTTTCAGCGTCAACAGATTTGGCACCATGAGCAACAACTGTATTAGTACCCTTTTGAGTGACAGACAATGGACTAGAAGTAGTCTTAATACTTGCTTCAGTTGGAATTGGCCATTGTTCAATTTTAATATAATGTTCCCCGTGTAATAAAAACATTGGGTTGAAATTCTTCAAGAGTTTACTGAAGGATAATTGAGCAGAAGGAGAATTGAAAATTGGCAAATGACCGAAAGTTGGAACAACCTGGAAATCACTATCGTTTTCATAGACATATTTCAATTCATTAGCCTTGGCACCAAGAGCGTAGTTATACAAGATAACTTCTCTATCACCATAAGAAAAGATAGGATCTTCTTCATCTTCATCTTCATCCTCTTCTTCTTCTTCTTCTTCGTCATCTTCATCTGGGTCAACGGCTGATAAAATTTCCATAGAAGATTCGGTAGTAGATTTTGGATTTGATGATTCAGTGAAATCACAAATCTTGGTGAAGTTATCTCTGATGAATTCTGGAGTAACAACAGCGTCCCTACAAACAACACCAGAAGATCTTTGCCATCTGGTGTTTCCGATCCAACCACCACCACCTTCGAATAATTCACCAGTTACTGGAACTTCTTCAGAAGCCAAGAAAACCAATAATGGAGCAACTAATTCTGGAGGATATAAGTTTTTATCTGATTCACTGAAAACGGTTAAAGTCATAGCGGTTTCGGCATGAGGAGCAACAACATTAACTTTGATATTGGCTTTGGCCCCTTCAATGGCAATGGTTCTTGAGAAACCAATGATGGCACACTTAGCAGTAGCGTAATTAGCTTGACCAAAGTTACCATAAATTCCTGAAGTTGAAGCAATGTTGATAACTCTACCAAATTTCTTGTCCAAGAAATGAGGCCAAGCTAATCTAGTCAAATTGAAAGTACCATCTAAATGAACTTGTTGAACTTGATACCATTCTTTATCGGTCATTTTAGCAAAAGATTTGTCTCTTAAAATACCAGCATTATTGACCAAGACATCAATGGTACCATATTTGTCGATAACATTATCAATAATGTCTTTATATTGGGTACCTACATCATGTTTATCACCATGAGCTTCACCACCAGCAGCTTTAATTTCTTCAACAACCTTGGAAGGATCAGCGAAATCATTAACCACAACCTTAGCACCATATTTAGCAAAGAATAAAGCATAGTCTCTACCTAAACCGGCACCAGCACCAGTGATCAAAACAACTTTATCTTTCAAAGAGATTTCTGGAGCACCAGATAAATCATTTTCTTTCAAAGCTCTTGCGGCTTCTGTCATGGACATATAATCATTCAACATATGAGGAGTTTGATTTTTCAACAAATCAGGTCTGGAGGAATCATCAAAGTCCATAATTTCTTCAAACTTCTTGGCAACCAATTCAGCACCAAAAGTTTTATCAGGTTTGAATAAAGCTCCACCACTTCTTTGCCATCTAATTTGAGAATAGAAACCGGCGGCCAATTCAAAGATTTGACCAGTAGCTTCATTTTCATCGTGGGTCAAAAATAACACCAAGGGAGCAATCTTATCAGGACCCAATTGTTCCAACACTGATTCTGGTAAAATATTTTCAGTCATTGGAGATCTGGCCAAAGGAGCAATGACATTAGCTAAAATGTTATATTTGTTACCTTCTTTAGCCAAAGTTTCAGTGAAACCAATCAAACCAGATTTAGCAGCAGAGTAATTGGCTTGACCGAAATTACCGTATAATCCAGCAGGAGAAGCAGTATTGATGACCCTACCGAATTCTTGCTTTCTGAAATAAGGCCAAGCGGCTTGGGTACATTTATAAGCCCCATTGACATGGATATCAATAATCAATTTATATTGATCAGGAGTCATCTTTTTGAATTGGGCATCTCTCAAGATCCCGGCATTATTGATTAAAATATGAACAGTACCGAAATTCTTGACAGCGGTTTCAATCACCTTGTCTCCATCCAACACATTGTTGTAATCAGCCACGGCAATTCCACCCTTGGACTTGATTTCCTCAACAACGGCATTGGCGGCTTCTGAAACGCCATTTTTCATACCTAAATCATTGACAACCACCTTGGCTCCTCTCTTAGCAAATTCAAAACAATAATGTTTACCCAAGGCCCCACCGGCCCCGGTAACAACCACAACTTTATCTTTAAATGACAATTGAGACATTTGAAAATTGGATAGTGAAATTTCGCAACCGAGGAAATGGGGGTTTATATATTAATTTATTTGCGGGGTGCCGGTGGCCAGTGAGGTGGATGTGATTTAGGATATGTGGATGAGCAGAGTGGTAGAGGAAGTGTATGGAGATAATGGTAGAGGAAGTGTATATGGAGGTGTATATGGAAGTGTATATGGAAGTGTATATGGAAGTGTATGACTGTGGCAACGGGTTACCTGTCACTTCTAAGTGTCGGATATGTCATCGGCTGTCTCACTCGGAAATAAATGGCTGCAAATTGTCGTTGGCGGACTGGCAATGAGATGACGTGGGATCGAAATGAGAGTTACGGTAGGGGACCAGGAAGTGAAGCTCGATGAAGTTCGATGAAGTTCGATGAAGCTCGTTAAAGACGTATAGATATAGGTTATATATATAGGTTATAGAGTATAGATTAGATTATAGACTATGGATTATAGGTTTTAGGTCATAGATTATGGGTATGTCTACAATCTCCTGTGAAATTCCTCGGTGGTTGTGATTGTACCGCCACGGTCTGTGAATAACCGAGGCCAAATTCATGTGCGTCATTGCGGTGATGAAATCTGGGGAAATTCACGTGAGCAGCAATGCGTCGGACATAGAGCATATTTTGTGTTTATATGTTTATTTCAATGTCTGTTATGTCTTTTATGTCTATTATGTCTTTTATGTCTATTATGTCTATTATGTCTATTATGTCTATTATGTCTATTATGTCTATTATGTCTATTATGTCTATTATGTCTATTATGTGTCCTTTCCATATGTCCTCCATATGTCCCATCCTCCATTCCTTGCGACCCCATCCATCACCTTATTGGCTGCGAAAATCAGATGCATCGTTTCCATTCCTTCAATACCAATACTTATATAGATTTCTCTAATATACCATATCAAACATTACACACACCGCCTACCTCCCTACACCATCTCCAACATCACGATACACCGTTTTGTGGATCAACATGACACTCCCCTCCCGCAATTCACATGACAATACTTTTCTCACTCCTATATATACCTAACAGCCCCATCAATTTCTTCATGTCGACCCATACGTTAACCAAACAATCTCATTCAAATCCCGAGAAATTCAGGGTCAGTTTCGATAAGGCCAAACAGATTTTAGATGTGGAAATTCTGGATAAGCTTGAACCAAATCCCGCCTCTGAAATCTCCGAGTCTTACAGTAAGGTGACGATCATAGGCAGTGGGTTTGGGGGCATTGGGGCCGCTATGACATGTTTGAAAAAACTTGATTGTGACGATTTTGTGATTTTTGAGAAACACGATGATTTGGGCGGAACTTGGTACGCCAATACTTATCCGGGATGTGCCAGTGATATTCCTGCCTTGTGGTATTCTTATTCCGATGAGTTGGTGACCAATTGGTCGGATATCAGACCTCCTCAGTACGAAATGCAGGAGTATACCAAAC
Organism: Yamadazyma germanica; assembly: GCA_030574815.1. Lineage (NCBI taxonomy): Eukaryota > Fungi > Ascomycota > Pichiomycetes > Serinales > Debaryomycetaceae > Yamadazyma > Yamadazyma germanica. The sequence goes on along the minus strand of JAJMFS010000013.1, from coordinate 106,605 downwards.
TGGTGGTTGAGAAGTACCAGTTGCAAGAAAAGACCAGGCTTCAGACGGTGGTGAAGGTTGCCAGATTTAATGACAAGACTCAGACATGGGAGCTTGAAGGGTTCAATATTGCAACCGGTGGACGTTTCAAACACACCACCAAATTTCTTGCCAATTGTACTGGAGGTCTTGTTGTGCCTAACAAGTTTGACGCTCCTGGTCTTGATAACTTCAAGGGCAATTATATGCATTCGGGAATTTGGGACTGGTCGGTGGATTTCACCGGGAAAAACGTCGTGGTGCTTGGAAATGGTTGTTCAGCTACTCAAGTAGTTCCTGCGTTGTTGGATTTCAACCCCAACAAGATCACCCAAGTGGTCAGAACCCAACATTGGATATTTCCTCCCCATCCTAAATGGTTGTTCTTTGTATACAAGTTATTATCGAGAAGCGGAATAGGATTGACTTTTTTGAGGAGATTGGTGGCCTTTGTTGCTGAATTAAGGTACCCCATGTATACCGGTAATAGTTTGCTTAGTAGGTTTGTTAGATGGGTGAATACTCGGGCTGCTTTGAGGTATATGAGGAACACCATACCTGAAAAGTATCATGAAGCGTTGATTCCTAATTTCAAAATTGGCTGCAAAAGATTGATTTTCGATTATTATTATGCTCCATCCTTGAGTGATGACAGAATTGATGTGATTAAAAATCAAGTGGCTCAAGTAAAGGACAAATCGGTTGTATTTGCCGATGGTACAGAAGTAGACGCTGACATTATTGTGGCTTGTACTGGGTATGATCTCGAACGGTCGTTTGCTCCGTACCAAATATATGGTAGAAATGGCACTGACGTTAGTAAATATTGGCAAGACAATGGTGCTTCAGCTTATGAAACTGTTCTTGTAAAAGATTGTCCTAATTATGTGGCCATTGGAGGTCCAAACTCGGCCACCGGCCATTCGTCTGTCGTTTTGGCAATTGAAAATGGCTGCAATTATTTTTCAAAACTCGCCCCAAAGGTGTTGAATGGAACTTATTCATCGGTTTGTGTCAAAGATACAAAGTATGAAGAGTGGTTCAAAACCGTGCAGGATACTTTAAGAAAATCGGTCTTTGGTACTGCTTTCGGTGGTTGTGTATCTTGGTATTCGACGGCCAAGGCCAACTCCACTGCTTATCCTTTTAGTCAATTACAGTATTATAGAAGAACCAATTCTGTTAAATGGAATGATTTGGATATAATGAAGGAGAAATCCGATTGATGTAGTAATGGTATGTACGCTGATTATATAGTAATGAAACAGAATATAAACTAGAAACTGAATATAAATTAGAAACTGAATATAAATTAGAAACTGAATATAAATTAGAAACAGAACATAAATTAGAAACAGAATATAAACCAGAAACTCAAACTCGGTATATGTGTATGTGCCTCAACCAACAATATACGTCTACCACCCAACCAGGATAAATAGACTTAGCCATAAGCACAACCCCAGAATCTGTTAATCAATATCCATCAAAATAAACGTCACTTCCCCATTCTCCATCAAGATAAACGTCACTTCCCCATTCTCCATCAAGATAATCATCACTTCTCCATTGTCGTCTCGATTTATCCTACGACTCCTGTATAGAATAAATTTTTTTTTTCCGGTGTTGAAAAATATTCACAATTATTCGAACCACCCTTAACAGAATATTTAAAGCTAACATGTCAACCGTTCCATTTTCAAGAGAAAACTTGGAACAAGTGTTAAAACGTCGGTTTTTCTTTGCCCCGGCCTTCGAAATTTACGGAGGGGTTTCCGGGTTATATGACTACGGTCCTCCAGGATGTGCATTCCAAGCCAATGTCATTGATACCTGGAGAAAGCATTTCATCTTGGAAGAAGACATGTTGGAAGTAGACCCTACTATGTTGACCCCGCATGAGGTGTTGAAGACCAGTGGACATGTGGACAAGTTTGCCGATTGGATGTGTCGTGACTTGAAAACTGGAGAAATCTTTAGAGCTGACCATTTGGTAGAAGAGGTATTGGAAGCCAGATTGAAAGGGGATAAGGCTGCCAGGGGGGAAAAGATTGTAGAACAGGAGGAAGATGACGACAAGAAAAAGAGAAAAAAGAAGGTCAAGGAGATCAAAAATGTCAAATTGGAAGACTCTGTTGTGGCCGAATATGAGAATGTGTTGAACCAGATTGATGGTTTTTCGGGTCCACAATTGGGAGAATTGATCAAGAAGTTCAACATCACCAACCCGGCCACCAACGGGGAATTGGAACCTCCTGTGGAATTCAATTTGATGTTTGAGACTGCCATTGGTCCATCTGGTCAGTTGAAAGGGTACTTGAGACCAGAAACTGCCCAGGGTCAGTTTTTGAACTTCTCCAAATTGTTGGATTTCAACAATGAGAAGATGCCTTTTGCTTCTGCTTCTATCGGGAAGTCTTTCAGAAACGAGATTTCCCCAAGAGCTGGTTTATTGAGAGTTAGAGAATTCTTGATGGCTGAAATCGAACATTACGTCGACCCGGACGATAAGAAACACTCAAGATTCGACGAGATCAAGGATGTCAAGTTGAAGTTCTTGCCAAAGGGAACTCAGGAAGCTGGTAGTAATGAATTGACCGAAATCTCCGTTGGAGAAGCCGTTGAATCGGGTATGGTTGATAACCTGACCTTGGGATATTTCATTGCCAGAATCTACTTGTTTTTGACCAAAATTGGGGTTGATAAAAACAGATTAAGATTCAGACAACATTTGCTGAATGAAATGGCCCATTATGCTGCTGATTGTTGGGATGCCGAATTACAAACCAGTTATGGATGGGTTGAATGTGTTGGATGTGCTGATAGATCGGCCTATGATTTATCAGTCCATTCGGCCAGAACCAACGAAAAATTGGTCGTCAGACAACCTTTACCTGAACCGGTAACTGTTGAAAAATATGAAGTTGATATTGAAAAGAAGAAATTTGGTCCAAAATTCAGAAAAGATGCCGGAAAAGTCCAAGACTGGTTATTGGCTAGAACTCAATGTGAATTGGAAGATTTGGCCAACGAATTGAAACAAAACGCAAAAATCGTCTTCAAAGTCGGTGATCTTGACGTCGAATTGGATCAAACTTTTGTTAAAATTGCCAAGGTGACCAGAACTGAACATATCAGAGAGTTCACTCCAAATGTCATTGAACCATCGTTTGGTATTGGTAGAATCATTTATTCCATTTTCGAACATCAATTCTGGTCAAGACCAGAAGATACCGATAGATCGGTTTTATCTTTACCTCCTTTGGTGGCTCCTACTAAAGTCTTGGTTGTTCCTTTATCTTCCAACGCTGAATTACAACCTATTGTAAAGAAGATCTCTAGTTTGTTGAGAAAGGAACAAGTTCCATTCAAGGTCGACGATTCCTCCGCTTCAATTGGTAAAAGATACGCCAGAAATGACGAATTGGGTACTCCTTTCGGTATTACTGTTGATTTTGACTCTGTTAAAGATGATTCCGTTACTTTAAGAGAAAGAGATAGTACTAAGCAAGTCAGAGGCTCTTTCGAAGATGTCATTAAAGCAGTCAAGGCCATCACATATGATGGAGTTTCTTGGGTCGATGGTACTTCAAAACTTACTCCTTTTGAAACCACTCAAGATTAGTATTAATATATGTTTTACTGTATTTATGTTTGCCCTATGTAGATAAAAGGAAAGGCTATTGAATAGCCATGTAAACCTCACCCATATATCAGCACGAATATCTGAAGAAAGGATTTTCTTTATCGGTTAAATCAAGGAATTCGATATTTTCAATCTTTTCTGGTTGTGGGGTCTTATCCCGTTTCCAATTTTCAAAACGGTAAGCAGCCCAAATGGCAAGGAAAGATAATAACTGAAGCAAAGAACATACAGCAATTGTCTTTTTTGCAGTTTGATATTCGGGAGCTTCATTACTCTTAAATACAACACTACCTATTAAATTACCCACACAGTAACTGATTAAAACAATCACATTAGTGGTATATTTCTTGGTGGTACCTAGGACATTTGAAGCCACACACGATAAAACACAAATAAACGAAGTTGGGGCCAAAGGTTTAATAATATACCCAACGAATTGAACTGTTGGAATCTTTGAAAGAGCCAACATAAGCATACCACAAGTTGCAATAGCTTGACCAAGCAGAGCCCATAAAAATCTAGATTCAATGAATAAATTCAATGATGCAATCAGAATGCATCCCACAAGTTCAACAGCACCGCCAGCCATTTGTAATAGTAGACTTCGGTTGGTAGAATATCCCAATTGTTCATGTACAAGAATACTTCCAAAGTTGGTGAGACCACCATTAGGAATATTACCAAGGAATACAAATATCACAAACAACCAAGTCTTGTAGTCAAGGAAAGCTTCAATGAATTGGTATTTTTTGAAATGACTATTCCCAAATCCTTGTTGATTTCTACGATTTCTATGGACAATTAATAGTTTCTCTTCTTCTTTTAAGAACCATGCAGTAGCAGGAGAATCTGGTAAATGAACCAAAATAATCAATCCAAGAGAAAATGTCAAAATACCGGTGATGATAAAGACTAGTTTCCAAGGTTCAAACGCAATACTGTCCCGATGAGTGGAAAGTCCATAAGCCAAACTCGAACCCAAAATGGTCCCTAACCCATTAAATGCAAACCAAATACTAATTCTTAGGAATGTTTGGTCAGCAGTATACCATTGGGAAGTGATGAAGGTAAAAGCAGGAGTAATTGAACTTTCAAGAGCTCCTAATATAGTTCTTAAAGCCACAAACCCAGGAAAGGCTGATGGTGTTGAATGTAAGCAAAGAATAACCCCCCAAGCAATAATAAATACCGAAACAGTTTTTGCAACCGGGAATTTTTGTAAGCAATAAGAAGCAGGTAATTCAAACACCAAATAACCAAGATAAAAAGCGGAACCGGTCCAGGAATATTCTTGGCCTACCATGTTCAATTGTTCTCGTAAACCAAGAATGCTAGCAAATGAATTTGAGAGTTTATCCATGAATTGAAAAGAATATAATAAGCACATCAAAGGAAGCATATAAGCGTCAATTTTTCTAACTAATCGACGCTCTCTCTTGGGTGATAAATCGACATCTTCGCTTACCAAACCTAGCTTGATGATTTCATCCCCATCTTCTGCTTGGAATGTTTTAGCATTTAATGTGACAGTCGGTTCTGAACCACTGTTGACAGATTGAATATCCACCAGAGGAGTCTTTTTTACCAAATCCAAAGACATACGATAACTTTTGTTGGAAATATTGAAGGGATATCAGGAACGTTTATGTAGTGAAACAATTCCGTTATAGAGATAAAAAAAAGGGATGTTATATTACATATCCCTGCATACACTGGTTTTCTGATTTCACCAGTATTTACTAGTTTTTCTTGATTTTGCAGCCATTTAAATCGGGGGAAAACGACAGATGTTTGGAACAAAACAAGAGAAACAAGGGATATAGCACTATATAGTCAAATAGTGGATCCATAGAAGTCTTTCAATCGCTAAGCACTAACCATAGTGGAAGTTTCTGGTAATTGTCGGATCATAACCCAAACATTGAAGGGCTTATCACCTTGATAAGATAAGTTATATGCAGGATAACCTTATTTCTCTGTTTCAGTTGTGGACATATATGTGAAGAGGTGTAACAAAATGGATAGGTGACTATATAAGCGGAGCCATATCAAATATCCAGCATTCGACTACTAACTGCAACATTATCTACCAATAATCAACAATTCGTTAATGTACTGGATGTTGGATTATCAGTGGTCGGAGTTATTTACTCTCGGCCGATCTTTATCGTATTTACAGACGCCAAGAAAATGTGATGTCAGGTAGTGTTTCCTAAAATAGCAATAGACATATGCACAATCCAATTATGACAGTTCCTTTTATTTAATATATATCTACTGACCAAGCATTTCCTGAAGGAAAGCATCACTATTAGGCTTTCTACCCAATAACTCTTGTAAATTCTCCATCATATCTCTGGAATTTCCTCTGGCAAGAATCAAATCTCTGTAGCGTAACCCATTTTCGACATTCATGGGGTCAGATTTGAACAAGGTATAGTAAATATCTACGGCAAAGACTTTGGAATATAAATACCCGTAATATCCTGACTCGTATCCATGAGCAATATGTCCAAACGAGGCATATCCAGGAGTATGGATCCCATCAGTTGACATTAGAGTTAACTCGGACCGCATATCATTCCAAGTGATTAATAAATCCAAGTGGTCAAGATCATGTTCGTTATCGATGGTGTGACATTTCATGTCGAAACACCCGAAATGTAACTGTCTTAACGTCTGTAATCCATTATTGACACTTTTAGACTTGACTAGTTGACTGATTAATTCGTCATTGATGGGTTCACCAGTTTCATAGTGGGACGATAAAGCTCTAAGTTCATTCTCTGACCAAGTCCAAAATTCTAACATTTGACTAGGAGCTTCAACAAAATCTTTGGGGACCCTCGTCCCGTGGAACTTGGCATATTTGGTCTTGGCTAAAAGACTGTGGACCCCATGACCCAATTCGTGGAAGAAGGTAGTAACCTCGCTGTGTTTCAATAACGATGGCTTTTCTTTCCCCGGTTTCGTGAAGTTACATACTAAAGCGGTGATGGGGAATTGTCTCGATCCATCTGGCTTGTCGTAGCCGGGTCCTAATCCAAAGTTAGCAGCGTGGCCGTACTTACTGTCTCTGGGATGTAAGTCCAAATAAAGAAACCCTCTGAATTCGGGCTCTCCCAGAGAAATCCCTTGGAAAATGCCAAATTTTTTGACATCTTCATGCCAAACGGACCCTGGGGCTTCTGTAGAAACTTTATAGAACTCGACATCAAACAACTTTTCGTAGAAAGAAAACATCTTTTCAATAGTAGAATCAAGAGGGAAATACTCCTGAATCTTTTTGTGGTCAACTTGATAGTTCTTTTCCAATAACAACGAGTTATAATATCCCATATCCCACTGGTAAAATTCGTCTTGTTGGGGTAAGTTTCGGGATTTCAAGTCAAGGTTTTTGAATTGTTTTAGATCACTCAACTCTTGCCGGGCCAAAGGGGTAACTTTGTCTTTTAAATCGGTAAGAAAGTCCAATACTTTGGTCAGGTTCTCGGCAAGTCTATCTTGTAAAATGTAGTCGGAGAAGTTGTTGAACCCAAGTAATTTGGCGACCTTGTACCGTAACTTGATCAAATCCAACAATATACGTGAGTTCTCCTTACATTTCAGCTGATTACCGAGATAGGCCAGTTTTCTTGTCTCTTGATGCTTAGCATATCTTAAAACGGGAAACAATTCGGGGTATTTGTACGTCATTTTATAGTCATCACCCACCACTTCAAACTGGTCAATCACATCTTGCGGGACCCCTTCCAATTGGTGTTTGGTGAAGAGAATATGTTCAGTCAGGTCTCTTGAATTCTTATCGAATTCAGTTGAAAGCTCGGCAAGCTTGACGGAATATTGTTTATACAATTCCCGATCATCGTCAGACAATTGCATCCCATGTTTCCGGTACTGCAACATGATCTTATCCAAGAGTCTGGCCGTTTCATGATCCAAAGATTTGCTGTCGATGGAGTCTACCAATTTCTGGAAAACGGTATAAACGTCGTATCTAACAGAAAGATCGATCGAATGCTTGTCCAATTTCTTGATGGCTTCATTGCTAGCATCCCGTATCAGCTTATCCGGTGATACTTTCAGGTAAAAGTATATTTGGCTTTCGGCAAATTCGTTTTTCTGAAGCACTTGGACATACGGTTTCAAGACATTGTCGATGGTGGGGGTTTCGACGGCAGCTAACGTATCAAACAAAGCCACTTCCGACTCAATTATGTTCTGGCCGGCCCTGGCAAGGGCTTCCGGGGTATGGTCCCAAGCAGGGTGGGGGACGGTGTCGATAATGGTGTGGTGATCCATGAGTAGTAGTAGTATCACTACAGAAAAAAATCTGGGGAGAACAGATGGTGTAAGGGGGTATAAATAGGGTTTATGGTGATGCCGTATGGTGCCGTATGGTGAATTTATTTATCTACATAAATGGTGCCTTATGGGGGACGGGTCAAACTGTGAACCGGAAATAGACCCTGCAATTGACAATTCGAAGACATAGCCATAAAGTCAGGAGAATTTGGAGGCCGGTTAGGAGAATGACGTCGAAATGGGGGCCGGGGCCGGGATGAGATGGTGGGATCGTTTGATATATGTATGCTATGGTGGAAACAAGGTATTGGGCCACAAACGGTTTATAAGCTTTTTGGACGGTGATTTTGCGGCCATTTCTACCCCACAAAACACGGGAGTTTCCCGTTTTGTGGCTGGTACGTAGGTTTATACGTAGACAAGTACCGGATATGTTGTAGATGACGGCATATACAGGTAATAGTAAACAAGATATATAGATTATGGTGGACATAATGGGGAATTGAAGGGATCGATGTGTGATTTCACAAAAGGAGAAATGGCTGCAAAATCGCTGCATCTGCAAAACGGCTGCAAAATCGCTGCATTTGCAGAATGGCTGCAAATCGCTGCACGCGGGTCTACGTAACGTAAACTTCCACAAGTTTGCCAAAGTCCAAGCCGTCACCGGTATTCATATCGAAAACATTCAACCCGTCTAAATTGAACACGCCTCTGGATAATCCGATCAACTTGATATGAGTCTCGTATACACTGTCAGGATCAAGAGGGCCTATACGGATATCATTATCGAGAATCACGATCCCGCTATTATCGAGTTTTTGGGACTGATAAAGAGAGTATAACGTCGGTTTATTGTAAGCGGGAATGAGCTGCAGAATCAGTTGTTCTGTTGGTTGAGGAGTTTGTTCTGTTTGATTGCCTCGAAGAACAAGCGATAAATTCAATTTATTCATCAGGGTATTGATGGCCTGAATTTTCCATTCGACGATTTCCCCCAATTCAATGGCCAATTTCCCGTTGAATGTCAATTTAAGACCGAACAAATGACTGAAAGCCTGGTTATTGCCGAGATTGACAGTCACCGAAGAGGATGACAGGACTTTCCGATACACCGACGACGTAGATCCCAATTTATTGAAGGAAATGGTGTTAGAAGACCCGTTGTTTAGGAGATACTTCTTCTTGTTGGCCTGTGAAGGTGGTTGTTGGGATAATATTGATTTGAGAGAATTATTTATTGGGGGGGCAATCAAACTGAAATCAACAAAAGGGGCCCAGGTGGTGGTAATTTCTCCAGTGATATCGCTATCTGTTTCAGTTAATACCATGAGTCCCAAATCGGTATTAACCTGTTTAATGACTTCATCGATTTCGTTGTTGATTAGCTTGAAATTAAGAACCACCGACTCATCTTGCATGAAACAAATGGGGAATTGGTGGAGTTCATCGTTGAGATTAATGATTTGGCCCGAGAAATTAATATTGAATTCAAAAAGCCGGATTTTCAACGGTAATTTCAATTTCAAAAGCGAATCTGACGCTTCGATATTGAACGATACAAGTAATTCATTGTTTTTACCGGCCGGTTTGGTGGATTTTAACTTGATGGTAAGGGCAGAAATCACTGGTAGTATCATCAGGTTTGAATTACAATCGATATCGACTTGGGGAACGATACTAGGTTGTTCCGGGGCCGTTTCCAACGCTGAAACCGGGAGATTGAATCGTTTTTCATTGACAGTTAACTGGTTTAAAAGATTTCTCAGACTGGGAGGTTCGTAATCTGGTAGCACGGTATCGGAGTCGATTTTTTGCAGCAATTTCGGCAGTTTAATTGACCCGGTGAACAGCAAATTGGGACAGGAGATTTTTTTCCTGGGATACTTGATGGTGGTGGTGAATTCATACAATTGATACCTGTCACCGTCCAATGTATCTTCGGCGACAAGCGTATCGATTTTGGACGATTGTACCACGAAGTTGGAGGTATATTTCATGTGGCCGTCGGAAATATCTGCCGGGACGATGCTGAGATCAAGAAAAAGATCGTAGTTGGGACATGGGTTTTTCACAAGAAGATAACCGTGGACCGATTCGTCGAAAAAGAGGAATTGTCGGGGTTTATATAGATTATGGACCACGATATCGAGATCGATATCTTTGACGGAGGTTGTGGGGATGGGGATATGGACTGAAATATGCATGTGGAGTGGGACTGAAATGTGCATGCGGAGTGGGACTGTCGATGGATGTTTGTGAGACGCGGGAGTTGGGGCGGGACGGGGGCCCAGGACGGGCGGAGGCCCAGGACGGAGGACAGAAGACAGAGGACGGAGGCAGGACGGGCACCGACTGGCACCAACCAATGTTGTCTACACTTGTAATTAATAAATACATTACTTAAATAATCTATAAATAAATCCCATGATACACCCCGAAGTCACCACCACCGTAGCAGCACCATAAATGGCCCCCACCACCTTGAACACATCCAACCGTAAGATCTTGCCCAATTCGGAATTACCGATGGCCATGGTCCCCAACGGGAAAGTTATGGCCCAGAACCCGTTATTGAATTTGATAAACCCATTGAAAGCCCGTCTCCATCCGGTATCACTCCGACAAATATGGTTTGGGTTGGGGTTTTTGGTGAAGATCTTGGTCAAGACCGAAACCACGGCTATAAATGTGTTGAAGTACCCAAACAGAATAAGGAAAAGCCCGGCAAACGTACAGAGGGACACCGATATAGAGGCCAAATCCCCCGAAAACGAGAAATCATGGTGGGCCAAAAGCTGATGCAAGTTGTCACCACATAAAATGATGGAAAAGGCTCCTTGACCGAGAAATCCAATGGGGATAAACGTCGTGAAGACCATGGTGGTGTTGGGGATCTTATGGCTGATGTACTTGTAGAAAACAAGGGTCAAAATGATAAAAGACATGGCCATCGCATTGGCCCACAAGACATAGCTGATTCCTATCACCACCGCTTGTAATTTCCGGGACGGCAAATCCATGGCAAACAATTGGCCGGCCGATGATGTCACTGTAAGGGCCACAATGGGTAATAAAAGAGTAGCGTGGAGCAGTTGCAGGTCGGTGAATTTCCGGGTCTTGGTCTTGACAAGAAAGGTTGCAAAAAAAATTATGCAGGACGTGTATAGGCAAAACCCCACCAGGATCCACCAGAGGACGTAGATGCCGATGATCCAGGAATCTTTGGTGATGAAATAAATCATATTAACAAACAGATTGAACCCCATGGCGAAACATCCCATGAAGGGGGCGGTGGTGGGATCGGTATGGAATTTCTTGAATTTTTCCGGGTGTTTGATGCATGTACCGATGCATAAGGTTATTCCGAGAATGAGAAAAAGGGCACATATGCCAAACATGATATACAGACATATTTTAAGCCATTGGGCAGGGTATGGGAAGTTATGGAGAATGGCGGCTGATATCCCGGTGGCCATTACGTTGGCGAAGAAAGCCGGGGAAAAATCGTCCAAAAGACTGGTGGTGGTGGCTTTCAACCGGTTCGGTTTATTTTCCGAGACTTTATCATATTCCGATGATTTGGTATTTTCGGTATCGGTATCTGAAGTTTGAGATTGAGATTGAGATTGAGATACTTGTATTGCCGATATTTCATTTAAAGCCATCGCGACAAAACTGTGGCTTGATATACGAGGTGTGGCGTTGAGTTTGCAACTGATGGGTTTGCAGCTGATGGGTTTTACAATACTGGGGGTATTTGATTTGGCTTTGGTTGAAGCGGTTCTGGTCTTTGCGGTTGGAGATACTTTGCGATACAGTATCTCTGGTTTAATAACTCAAAAGATACAAAAATTTGCCTTGATGGGGATATGACCCAATTTAAAAGGAGGATGACGCATTTGGGTAAGCCTGGATCCGCGAACTGGTATTGCCACACCAGGCCGAGCGGTGTTGCATTCCGTGACAACATGGCCGCCGATTACTGATTTGGGTATTTTGAGCCAAGTCTGTGAACGAGTCGGGGATGAGGCCACCCCTATTGGGACAGGGGACGCCAAAAATAGAAAAAAAAATACCGCTAAAGATAACGGTGGGCGGGGACCGCTTCCCGGACATCGGGTGAGCAAACTGCCCAAAATGCCGCTTTGGTAAGGGGACATGTCATCGCGCGGACAAATCACGCCATGAGCAAGAAAAATTGCCGCTCTGGCCCATGTTACAGGCCATTGTCCGCGCCAGTCCGCGTCAGTCCGCGCCATGGGGTCTTAAAATGTCCGCTTGTAAACAACAAATGCGGGATTTTTATCCAATGACACAGCCGATAGTCCGCAGTTACCTGTCGTATTGTCCGCTTGGTCACGGCACCGCCTGTCTGTACCATCCGCGCCGCCACAAATTATATAAACTAGCCATTTTCTCATCTTATTATCATTAAATAATGTTATCCACTCAACAAATAAACCATCCTGAACTCAATAGTAGTCAACAGGCCGCTCCCGCCTCCGTCCCCAGAAGTCTCCCCGAACTCAAGTCGAATGACCCATGCCATAGTCATGAACTTTCCATGAGTCACCACCAGTTGGAGACGTTATCGATGTCGGAAGACGACGACGACATTTCATCGCATGAGGGATCGATGTCGGGCGACATCGATGCCAACATTGACGACATCGGTTCCGACATGGACGACATTCCGTCAAATAACCTTGGGAAACTCATCAACGACCTTAAAACCATTCTTGGCCCCAACAAAGGTCTTTCCTCCGCCGACATCGATATCGACCACGTCAAGCGTCTTATGGAAAATTACCAATCGTCCGAAGATGATTGGAAACAATTTGCATTACACGATACTTCTCGTCCTTATACCAGAAATGGAGTTATCGACATTAATGGGAATGCCAATCTCTTGATCTTGTGCTGGTCTCCCGGTAAAGGAAGTGCCATCCACGACCATGCCAATGCCCATTGTTGTATGAAGGTGATCAAAGGATCACTTACCGAAAGTTTATACGAAATGCCAAGTGACGAAACCCCATTAAAATTGAAATCTGAAACCACTTTGCTGTGTCAACATGTGGGATACATTGCCGATACTATAGGACTTCATAAGATCCTGAATCCGGAAGATGAAATTCTGGTGTCGTTGCATTTGTATACTCCTCCTTATGCCTCTATGTATGGATGTAGTATGTATGAAGCCAATGGTAGAAAGCACCATGTGGATATGAGTAAGTATTATAGTTGGCAGGGGAAGATTGTCGATGCTTTGGGGGGAAGTAGTTGTTAGGAAAGAGTATGGAAAGAGTATGGAAAGAGTATGGAAAGAGTATGGAAAGAGTGTGGAAAGAGTATGGAAAGAGTGTGGAAAGAGAGAGTATGTAGGGAAGAATATGTAGGTTTAACGTAATGAAACAACATGGAAAAAGAATATGTAGGTTAATGTAGAGAAAGAATCTGGAGATAAAAGAATATGTAGGTTAATGTAGAGAAAGAGTATGTAGGTTTAATGCAGAGAGAGAATATGGAGATGTCTAATATAGAGAAAGAATATGGAGATGTCTAATGTAGAAAAAGAATACACATATATACAGCACTCTCCAACTTACCAACACCAATATATATAATCAGATAAATATCTCTGCCTCTTCCACCAATGGCTGCAAATTCCTAACATCAATTACTGTATACAGGAGCCACCCATACCTGCCCACATTATGTATTTTATTTTGTGGACAGGCTTTCAAGAAGTTTACACCCAATAGCCACTATTCATTTTTTGCCCTTCTCTCTACCTCTACTTCATCTCTACTTCATCTCTACTTCACACCCTACTCCATTCTCTACTCCATTCTCTACTCCATTCACTATCTATATTCCCTCCTCCATATTCCCTCTCTAATTCCCACCACTTCTCACTCATCTTATCGCACTATCTATTTTTCAGCTTCCATTCCCATTTTTCAGTGCTTTTTCCCATTTCTTTCGACAAACACAACAACCACCACATCCCGCCATGCCAGATATAATCTACTACGGCCCAAGGAACCTCCAACCCCTAAACCACTCCATTCGCCACGGCTTTGACTCCGATTACAATTCAGAAACCTTTCTTTCGTCCCTCGCAAACACATTTTTCATTTACTTCGATGATAAACGTCACAACACCAACGGCAATCCGGTGACGCCCGAGATGAAAACGTCAGCGGCGCTTTGCAAGCATTACCAGCCCATAAATGATTGGAAAATCATGAAAGAACGCCAAAAAACCGTGTCTGCTATGCTCATGTTGTGCTTGAATCTCGGGGTCGACCCGCCAGATATCATGAAAACGTATCCCTGCGCCAAGCTTGAATCCTGGTGTGACCCGCTCTCGTTCACCGACACCAAAAAGGCCATTGAGACTATCGGCAAGAATCTCCAAAACCAATACGAGACTTTGACCCTAAGAACTCGTTACAAACAGTCCTTAGATCCCAGTGTTGAGGATGTTAAACGATTTTGTAATACTCTACGGAGGAACGCCAAGGATGAAAGAATCTTGTTCCATTATAATGGTCACGGCGTCCCTCAACCGACGGCCCTGGGAGAAATCTGGGTGTTTAACAGAGGTTATACCCAGTATATTCCCATTTCTTTGTACGATTTACAGACTTGGTTGGGTGCTCCGGTGATCTTTGTATACGATTGTAATAGCGCTGGCCATATTGTCCATAATTTCAAGAAATTCGTCCAGAAAAGAATCGACGACGATAACGAGGGGAATCATGATATATCTTCTCCTTCTCCAACTTCTGCATATCTTGACTGTATTCAATTGGCTGCCTGTAGATCGAATGAATTACTACCCATGACCCCGGATTTACCGGCCGATTTATTCACTTGCTGTTTGACATGTCCTATTGATATTAGTATCAAATGGTTTATCATGCAAAGTCCTTTGAAGAAGAGTTATTACGACCAATTACCCAAAAACTCCATTGGAAACGTCATAATCCCCGGGAAATTGACCGAAAGAAGAACTCCGTTGGGTGAATTGAATTGGATCTTCACCGCTATCACTGATACTATTGCTTGGACCTCTTTATCAAGACCGATTTTCAAACGTCTTTTTCGACAAGATTTGATGGTGGCCGCTTTATTCAGAAATTTCTTGTTGGCAAAACGTATAATGCCTCTTTTAAACTGTAATCCAATAAGCGAACCTCCGTTGCCAGAATCAGTGAGGTTCCATACCATGTGGGAAAGCTGGGATTTGGCTATTGATCAAGTGTTGTCCCAATTAATTAGGGATACTAATACTGGATCAACTGCCGCTTTACAAGTTTCCAACTCAATAGCCACTTCTTACCAACACTCAACGTTTTTCGAACAGCAATTAACTGCTTTTGAAATATGGCTTAAATTCTCGGCTCCTTCCACCAAAGAGCCTCCAGAACAATTACCCATTGTGTTGCAAGTGTTATTATCACAAGTCCATAGACTTAGGGCATTGATTCTCCTTTCAAAATTCCTTGATTTGGGGCCTTGGGCTGTGTATCTTTCGTTATCTATAGGGATATTTCCTTATGTGTTGAAATTACTTCAAAGTCCGGCTCAAGAGTTAAAACCTGTGCTTATATTTATTTGGGCGAGAATCATGGCGATTGATTATAAAAGTACCCAACAAGAATTGTGTAAGGATAAAGGCTATAACTATTTCTATTCCATTTTAAACAACCAAAATTCCGTCGCTCCTGCCACCAGCCCCAATTTCGTTAATGATGATCACAAAGCTATGAGTGCTTTTATACTTACTTTATTCATAAAAGATTTCAAAAACGGTCAACGGTTATGTTTTTCAGTTGAGCTAATTAATAACTGTTTGAAGTATATGACGCAAAGTGAAAACCCCCTCTTACGTCAATGGAGTTGTTTGTTGTTATCACAACTTTGGAGTAATTACCCTGAAGGAAAATGGATAATTTTTAAAGATGGGTATCTAAATAAATTGTTGACCCTTGTCAATGATCCAATACCCGAAGTCAGAACTTCCATTATCCTTTCAATGACGTCTTTTCTTTCTGATAACAAACAACAAAAACCTCAACTGCAAGGCCAGCAATTACAGCAGCAGCATAACTCTAATGATGTACGTAAGGATGAATTGCGTCAACAAGATTTACGATTGGCTAATATGATGTTAGGTCTTTTGGGAGATGGTTCATCAATTGTTCGGAAAGAAATTGTGTTTTTCATCAATAAGTTTATTGGTAATTATCATATGTTTTTCATGGTTGTTGCGTTCAATCAACTTGAGGAAGAAATCGTCTTGATTGATAATCCAAATCAGTTGAATGATTTCAGAAAGAAATCCCCTGCCTATGGATCAATTTTCAGTTCGATTTGGAAGGCTCTTTTGATTCTTGCCGAAGATCCTCATCTTGAAGTTAAACAATTACTGGAAATTTTGATTGATAGCGTTATGTTGAAATTGAATGAGAGTGAATTGGGACCTCTTGTAAGAGATATGCAAGATTATTTGTTAAGTAAATCGAGTCTTAATATCAGTGAAAGCTTCAAGGCTTCTCAACCGATTGTCAATAGACATTTGGGTCAAGTTAATGGACTGGCTAAACGACAAGTATCAACCCCGCAACTGTTACAAAGAAACCAAAACACGTTAACTATCAATGGATCTTCTCTTAAGACGAGATCAGTATCTACATCGGATCTTAACGGTGGTGGTGATGAATCGAGTGTTCATTCAACACCTGAATCCATTACTTCGAAACTCAAGAACTTTTCGTTTTCAAAACTCATGCATTCTCTCCATATTAATGAAGAAAACGAGTTAAACAATTTCACAAGAATCTTGAATTCGGGTCCGTTGACTTCATCTTATCATTCTGAATATAGACCTAAGACCCCTAGATTCATTGCAAGGGATCTTGAATCTTCAAAATTCGATACACTTGAAGAAGAATCGGGATTCTTTGAATACTCGTGTGAATATTTCCAAGAACCGCAAATGTCCAAGAGTGAAGTTGATGAACCAGGTTCAAAAGAATACATTGAAAGACTTTGGAGACGGAATAGAAACGAAACCATTATACAAGAAACTCAGCCACAAAAACAAATGGCTATCAGAGGAGATTGGTCCAAGAAATCAGTCGTTCTCGATAATGAAACGCAACCCAAAATCATTAAATTCACCCAATTTGAAAAGATTTTAGCTGCTAGTGATGAAAAGGACAATTTCACAATCTGGGATTGGGAATTATGTAAACCAATTAAAAAATTCAGTAATATGAATCCACTAGGAACCAAAATAACCGACGTCAAGTTTCTAAATGAAGATGATAGTCCATTACTTCTTGCCGGATCGAGTGATGGAGTTGTCAAAATCTATAAAAACCCCCATACAATCAAACAAGATGAAGATCATCCTATTGAACTTGTTGCATCATGGAGAGCCTTAACCGATTTATTATTAACCTCCAAGAGTAGCGGGCTTATAAGTGAATGGCAGCAATCCAGAGGATCATTACTTGTCAGTGGAGATGTCAAAATCATCCGAATCTGGGACGCTCCAAGAGAACTTTGTCTTGCTGATATCCCCGCCAGATCCACCTCTTCAATCACCTCTATTACTTCGGATCAAGTGGCCGGAGATATAATAGTTGCCGGTTTTGATGATGGTAGTTTGAGAGTTTATGATCGTAGACTTGATCCAAGAGAATCTATGGTCAAGACTTGGAGTAATAAGCGTAGTGGCGCCAAATTCTCCGGCATGTCATCAATTAGAAATGTCCATATGCAAAGAGGTGGATATAGAGAATTGGTTAGTGGTAGTCAAGACGGAACTGTGAGTCTCTGGGACATCAGAAATAATGACCCAGTTTACTCATACAGTAACTGTGAAAAGTCTCTCAGATGTATGGAAGTTCATGAACATGCTCCATTGATTGTAACGGGATCGAAATCGGTGAATTTCTGGACCACATCTGGCGATTTGGTCCATACTTTAAAGACCCCAGAAACCTACTTGAACCGAACTCTGAATTATTTACTGGGGATGGCGTTTCATCCCCATAGGATGATGTTGGCGTTGAACCATAACCAAGACAGTAATGTAGTGATCCATAATTGTGTTGATATCATCCAAGACTATTAACTTCCCCTGTAATTACTTATATACTATATACAAGCTAGTCACCTCGCTTATATTACCTCACACCACTACTCCGGGGTTCAGTCCGTCATCGGCTTCGCAATTTTTCACTTGGTAAGAATCATGTTTCTACTGAAATGGAGGGTTGATAGAGACAAAAAGGGAAATATGGGTGTGGAAGCTGACTTAGATGATAGTACAGGTTTAATAACGGGGGCACCCGAAACCCCGGGGTCGTTAGCACCAATATCACAGAATTACGATTTAACTCTTTCGCAAAGAATGCTTAGTGCTGGGGTGGGTTCTGTGCTAACAGCATTTGTGTTGACGCCTTTTGACGTGATTAGAATCCGGATGCAACAGCAAGAAATTCTTCCTCAGGATAAACCATGTTGTTCGGTTCATTTTCCAAGTCAAACGGGCAAAATTGACCATAAAATGACCAAATTCCCGGAAAATATGCCTAAATCCATGGCCAAACTCCCCAGACCAGTGGCCACCAAACAATCTCTCTTCTGGCTCGATAAAGAATACTGTAAGACCGTCAGCAATTGCAGTCGGATCGACTCGACATTCCAGGGATTTGTTTCCATCTCCAGAAACGAAGGTCTACCCACTCTATGGAGAGGTATATCACTTACGCTAGTCATGGCCATTCCTGCCAACGTGATCTACTTCACGGGTTACGAATATATACGAGATAATTCACCCATCACCGGTTCTTTGAACTCGCTTGTTTGTGGAGCCGCTGCCAGATTAATGGCAGCATCATCGGTTGCTCCTTTAGAATTAATTAAAACTAGATTACAATCGATTCCTTCATCTAGATCAAATCCAGGGGCCCTCAGGGAGGTGATGAGAGGGACTTGGGGGGAGTTCAAAACCAAGGGGATAAAGACTCTTTTCAAAGGATTGCAGATTACTTTATGGCGAGATGTCCCGTTTTCGGGGATTTATTGGTCATTATATGAGATATCCAAGTTAGAAATTGGGTCTTTTTTGGGTGCCGATTTCACTAAAGGTACCCATGCGGAAAATGATGGTAAAGTGTTTGCTACTTCGTTTGTTTCAGGATCAATAGCCGGTTCTGTTGCGGCTATATTCACCCATCCATTTGATGTGGGGAAAACAAGACTTCAAATCAGTGAAGAAGTGAAAGGGGGTATTAAACAGCCGACTATGTTTAGATACTTGACTGATATATGGAGAAACGAGGGGGTTAATGCATTGTTTGGTGGGTTGGGGCCTAGGGTGTTGAAGGTGGCACCAGCTTGTGCCATCATGATATCTTCTTATGAGATTCTGAAGGTGTTTTTTAAGTCTTGATAGATGTAAATAGTAATGATAACATAGGCTTAATGATTCCTTTCTCGGTGATATATCTACCAACTATACATTATATACTATGACCATTCACTGTGGATATTGACGGGGAAATCATATTCGGGTTGGAGTATCGATACCATAGGGAATTCTCTTGATTCACTCTTGTGATTCATTTCCTTGGAATCGGTTCGGTGATGGATTTTTTTACACAAGGAAGGTTTACCAATTTCGAAAGAGCATTTTGCACAATGGATTGGTTGCATATCTAAATCGTCGGATTTTTGGTTTTCCCGTTTATTCTTGGATATCTTCAATGGTGAAGGAGCCGGGGTTGAACTGGGGGTTGATGGTAAGAATTTTGACGATTGGTTGATCAGTTCTTCGAAATCATGGACTTGGTCATCGAGGTTAATGGCGAAATTCTTCAACCCTTGGGCATAATTCCAAAGAGTATTTCTTAAATGACCGGTAATAGCCTTATTGAAATGCTTTTCTGCCATTTCGATATTGGCACCATTAGTTTCCAATTCTTCCTCCAACTTCTGGGCATTATTTGAATTGATTCCGTGGGCAGTGATTGCCTCATTATATTTCTTCTTCAAGTATTTCCGGTTGTCATAAAGCTTGTTCAAATTCTTCTCTTTTTCCCATACAAAAGTGATACTTTGTCCAATACTCAGATCAAGTTCCATCAAAGACTCCAAAGCTAAATGCTGGATGTTGTATAATTTGAAGGCCCCTTTCAAAATGGCTTGGGAGCTGACGTTATTATTTCTGTTGCTCCAGGCATCAAAAACGGTTGCAATTTGGTTGTGATTTTTGCCCAAGCTCGATTCTTGTTTAACGATTGATTTATAGTGGCAGGATAATTTCTTGCCAAACACTTCGATTGGTTGAAACGGGTCGGAGTCTTCTTTTATACTGGGGGTTGGGGATTTGAACATTGACAAGGAAGAGAATTTCCGGTAGACTCTATCGAAGGTGGAGGACTTTTGAAGCATGCTTGTGGTTTGGCTGCAAAATTTGCGAATACAAAGATAGGGTGCATATGCAGATAGAGGTGAAATATAGATGCTATAGAGATGCACACATACATACACACATACATACACACATACATACACACATACATACACACATACATACACACATACATACACACATACATACACACATACATACACACATACATACACACATACATACACACATACATACACACATACATACACACATACATACACACATACAGATACGTATATAAAGGTGCTATACATATACACACACACACACACACACACACACACACACACATAAGTTCACACACCCTACTTCTTGGTCACATCGTCATCCAAATTCAACCCAGTATACTTCTTCACATTCTTTCTCAAACTCTCCATTCCCGAATGCACCTTGGCCTGACTTGACTGTCCCGTCTTTTCAAGTTGTGATACAATTTCATTCGATTTGTTCACCAAAAGTTCCTGTTGTTCTGCTATTTGTGGAAGTCTTTGTTGTTCCAATCTCCACACAAAATTGCTGGTACTTTCAAACGTCTGAGGCAAGAAGTACTTGAAAGATCCAATCCCCAATATAACCGGGAACATGATTTTAGCCACAATCGACCGTTGACGGGCCATGATTGTTCCCGATAATGAAGCTATGAGAATATATGCTGAGTTGGGGAATAAATCCTCCGATTTATCGTGCAATTGGCTGGCAGTACTACTCACTTTCTGTTCCATATTATAGTATTTATTATATCCATTATCGACCAATCCGGTGATTTGAGAATATCCGTTGAAAATTGTTTGTCTGATAAATTTGAAACCGGATTCTATGCTTGATACCGAGCTTAAAGGGACTCCGTTGACCACTCTTTGTGGAGGCGTGACGGGGGAGTCTACATTAGTTCCCGGGATTGGCTGGACGTTTTTTTCGTCTTCGTAGAAGTTTCTGGCCATGATTTTCGATTTGATGGGTTCGATTTGATGGGTTCGAATTTGGTTGGCCAGTTTGTCCGCTGTGGTAAAGTCGCATAGGTTTACCACAGTCAACTCTGAAGAGAGCTTTTCGTCGTGGCGCTTGCCACTTTCTTAATTCATGTGTGCTGGTTTATTTTTCCTTCTCTTTTGTGTGATTTTAGAGTTAAAGTTAAAAAGCGTGTAAGGTCCAAATTGACCTGCAATTATCGTCCCAAATATTTGATTTATATAACACCATTTCTCCTCAGGGGAAATGTATCCTTAATTTTATCTTTTATTTTCACTTAAGTTTTATCTTTACTTTCAAATCACTTTATTTAAGTTTTCATCTATTAGTGAAATATATAATTATCTCTAATATTTCCAGCTTTAAATACAAAGTCCTATTCCTTGATCTGACCAAAAGTACTTCAGGAACAAATTGCCCCATTACCGTCTGCCCAGCGAGGATTCGGAAACAGTCAATTGCCCTCGTTTGAAAGCGAAGAGTTATTAAGAAAATAAGAGTTATTTGGGATCTACCGTCTGTCTTAGAGTATTGCACGCCTTCTCACTTTACGA
This sequence comes from Yamadazyma germanica, assembly GCA_030574815.1. Taxonomy (NCBI): domain Eukaryota; kingdom Fungi; phylum Ascomycota; class Pichiomycetes; order Serinales; family Debaryomycetaceae; genus Yamadazyma; species Yamadazyma germanica. The sequence continues at coordinate 84,608 of JAJMFS010000013.1, read as the reverse complement.
CAGTATAGGAAGATCTTAACTGGTGGACCTTTATATCAACCCTTATTTATACTTGAGTTTTATCTTCTACCAAGCCATTCGATTCCGGATGGTGAGGAGAAGTAGGCTTATACTCAATATTTCGGTCTGCTAAGAATTTCCTGAATTTGTCATTATCAAATTCTTTTCCACGATCAGAACGAATAATTCTAGGGTAACCATATCTGGAGAATATGTTCCGTTGTACAAAAGCAATCACAGCATCAGCAGTAGTTACTATTGAGGGCTCCGCCTCAATCCAACCAGAGAATTCGTCTCTAGCGATGATACACTTTGAAATACCAGCTTTAGTCTTTTTGAAAGAAAGACAATCCAAGGCAATTGTATGGAACAACGAATAGGGGACATAAAATAAGATAGGTGATTTTAATTGCTGACCATGAGGTAAACTCTTTTGACATTTTTCACAAGACTTGATATGGTGAGTTAAAACTAAATGTAAATAGGGAATATAGTATCTTGCACTAATAAGATTAAAACAGTGATTGTAACCTTTATGACCTGTTTGGTCATGGGCAATATTGATTAATTTGACAATATCTGAGACATTCAATAATACTTGTCTAGCAAAGAAACCGTTACCAGCAACATAAAATAATTTACCTTGGTGCAAAAAGAACTTTTTAGTAGTATTAATGAATTTCTTTTGTTCTTTCACATCATTGGTATACCTAGGAGGTATTTGTTTAGTAGTAAGGAAAGCAACGATCGATTCGTATGGGATCAGGTGAAATTGGAATGCCAGACCAGGGATAACTTTTGTATACTCTTCAATGATTTCCTGAGGAATCTGAGGTATGGTAGCAGCAACTGGAGCGTTGGCTGAGTCAATAGATACTGGGTCGAGCTGTAAGGCATTCACTTCATGAAGGTCTATCAACTATATACACTAAAGTTCGTCATGATTAATAGGAGCACATTCTGTATTACCCTTTCCTATATCTTGAGAATTTGGTTCTGACTTCAATGTCAGTATTGGTGAATCGCCATTTTCATTAACTGTAGCGGCAGTACCTGCGGCAGCAGTATCTTCATTGTTGGCATCTAGTACGTTCCAATATAACGTATTTTGTTCACTTCTCCCTTTCATACCACAATTAATTTGATTCCAGACCGTGTCCCAATCATTGTTGGGGTCAAGTTTGCCTTCGGCACCAGTATGTATGTCTAAATAGAAATCAATACATCCATTGGTGAAGGATGTGGCTTCATAATTATTATCTTTCTTGATAATGTTATCAGTAATAGGATTTTCTTGAATTTCAGTTAACAGTTCTGAGAGTTACTGATAGCAGTATAAAAAGATAAGATAGTTGTAAAAATTGTTAATATTAAGAATATAAGACCGGTCTTCCAGAAGCGTCTTGCTTCTAAATAGAGTTGTTTTAATTCGTGTTCATCTGTTTGTTTAAAGTTCATGTTGATATTTATTATTATGAGGTAAAGTCGCATAGGTTGCACGCCTTCTCACTTTACGACACCGCGACATGGATATGCGACATCGACAGTTGCACAACGACCGTGCAACACGACATCGCGACATCATCTCATCTCGTTTGTAACTTTTCATTAACTCATTCCCCATGTTAAGACATAGAATACGGTTGAAGGGCTTTTTCCCCGTCAGACTAAGTCACACGGGCCACAGGAATACCACATCGCCACTGGCTGATTTCCAGCACATGTCTGATTTCCAGTCGATCACAAATTACAATATGTCTCACGGCCATGTCGTAAGAGATGCTTCCCCAGAAGTTAATGCAAAGCATGCACCAGAACAACATCATGATGCCGAAACAAATTCCTCCACTTACTCTCCTTTCAGGAATCCCGACGGTTCGTTCATTAAAGGGAAAACGTCAGAAGAAGCCAGGCTTCATGACAATACTTTACTAGGTAGAGTCAATCATACCCCAATCAAATTACCAGATATTATTGCTGACACTATTAACAACAACATCTTAAGACTCACTCCCCCTGGTAGATTGAGGTCAACTGCTGCTCAGATCTACCAGTCTTTACAAAAGGAACAATTACAAGCGGCACCGACGAATGGACATGAAGCGAATGCCCATATAGCCGCTTTATTTCTCCAAGATTATGCCCATTGTCACCAAGTTTTATCGGAACTCAAGAAGAGACTGACTGCATTCAACCCTCAAAAAGTCTTGACGATAGGCTACGGGCCGGCTACTGGAATGGTAGCTTTGAATGAGATTATGGGTCCGGAGTACCGGCCGGCAGTGAAAGAGGCATATATTGTGGGGAGAAGTAGTGACGAAATGAAGAAGAGAGCCAAGATCATCTTGTCTCGTCAGCTCAATGAACAGGAGGTACTACAGGATGAGCAGATTGTGCAAGATGAGCAGATTGTGCAGCAAGGACCTAGACCTGAAGAATCTAGACCTGAGGAATCTAGAGAATCTGAAGAATCTGGAGAACCTGAACAAATCGAAGACAATGACGAAAACAAAACTGACAATCGGGAAGAGTATGTCGGACCTGTAGACACATCCAGAATTTCTATCAAGACTAAGTTCAGAAATTCTCTTCCATCCACCAAACAATACGATCTCATAATTGTGAATCATGCACTTCTTACAAAAGAGCACCATTTCCCCAGAGATATTGATCTCAACATCAATATGCTTCTTCCATTACTTGAACCTGAAGGGCATATAGCACTCATTGAAAGAGGAAATTCAGTGGGATTTGAAACCATTGCTAGAGCTAGACAGTTGATGATTAGACCCGAGTCATACACCCAAGAAAGAGGTAAGATCCCCAGACCTTACATCAAAGGTTCGACAATCAAACCTCAAAAGCTTAGACATGAAGATCAAATGATTACCGAAGAACATATCAAGTTCGAAGAGCAAATGCTTGAAGATCTTGAGAAGGAAATTGCTGAAGAAGACTTTGAAAAATCATTGAATGAAAAATTTGGCCAAGTTTCAGAGGAAGAATTGAAATTCGAATTCGAAGGTAATAAAAATTACGATGTTGAATCCCCAAAGTCTACCCTGGAATCTGGGGAACTGCTTGGATCTGAAAGTGTGGATTATCATCTTGAAATCGTGGCTCCGTGTTCACATCATGCTAAATGTCCCCTTCAACTCGGAGACCCCAAATATTATAAAATCCCCAGCCACAAACACAGATTCAACTTTTGCTCGTTCGATAAAATCGTTGAAAGACCAAGGTATACTATGGAACTAAAGAGAGGGAAGCAATTGGCATCATCATGGGATAAAACTGCCGATGATGGATTTGGCCTTGAAAACTTGAATAAAGGACAACGTAAAAAGCTTTCAGGGTCTGGAAGACCGGGAGGTAATAATACGGAAAATGGATCATATTCTTATTTGATTGCCAAAAGAGCAGCAAATAAAGTGGAAGATATTAAAAAAATCGAATATGAAAGAGAATATAATGCATCTACCAAAATTAACCATAAAGATCCCACCAATTGGCCCCGGATTCTTGATATACCAGCCAGAGTTAAAAACAATGTTAAACTTACGACATGTGGCCCATCAGGAAATATCGAAGTATGGCAAATTCCTAAAAGTTTGGGCAAACAAGAGTATCATGACGCCAGAAAAGTTGAAAGAGGAGATCTATGGGGATTAGGTAATAAAAGTGTTGTGGTCAAAAACCAATTGTCAGATGTGGTAAAGAATAGGCTCGATATTTTGGCCAAGACTCAAAAGAAGACATTCATCAAAGAGCAAAGAAAGAAAAAATGGAAGAAGTTAACCAGTGCTTCGGAATCGGATTTCGAAGATGACATTATCAAATTTTCAGACGTCCTTGCCAGTAAATTGGAGGCCAGCAAGAAGTATAAACTGCAGGGGAAAAAGGCCAAGTTTGACGTGGACCCAGAGCTGTATGATGGGAGATAACACCTGTAAATAGTGTACATAAATAATTTTTAACATAAATAATTTTCAATATTAATTAACTATATAACATGACATGTCATGATCTATCTACATGCTCTATAGTACAACTACACCTACGGGATATAATGTTTGTATTAAAAGTCGTGACTCGTTTACTTTCTTCTGAAAGAACAACCTTCAGATAATTTGGCTTTACCACCAGTTGGAGTACATAAAACAGTGGAACAGTTATCACAAGTAACAGCAGTTTGAGCATGGGAAAAGACAGTGGTGATGTTTAAACATCCTTGACATTTAACGTCCATGAAGTAAGATCTTGGTTCTTGGACCAACATGGTCTTTTTGTGTTTTTGAGCTTCAGAAGCTGGGTTTGGGTTTAATAAATCTTGAACTAAAACCATATTGTTTGATTAAGGTGAAAAATGTGAAAATCTTTTGAAAAATTTTTCACTCATGAAGCCCAGGTCGTGTGAGGTGAATGGTTTTGCTCCTGTACATAATGGAGGGCCTGTGCGCGGCTGCAAAAAAACGGAGTTGAGGGTTTGGCTTTTGGTTTTACAAGAAACGTGTATTTTGCGTTTAGAATGACGAAACAAAAAAGTACAAATGTATATAAGGAGGTGGACTCGGCTTTGTCTCTCAGTCACCGGCTGGGGTGTAAAGCGTCTGGGGAGAATGGCGATTATTCTGGTTCGAAAACTCAATTTTTAACCCTTGGGATCGTCGTTTTACCATCATTTTTGGCCATTTTGATCCCAGTCTTTCCTGGATACTCTAGTAGTAATGATATTGCGGTTTTGATAACCGATACTTTGATAGTTGTGCTAGTGGCTTGGGCTGTCCGGTTCTTGGGGGAATGGCCTTGGAATTGGTTGAAATTAATCAAGGAAACTAAACGGAGTCTGATCAACTATGTCAATTCCCAACGGTTGATTAGCCCTGATTCGCCTGATCGTCAAGACCAGATTCAGCTCTTACAACGTATAGTACAGCAGGAAAAGCTTGTGGTGTTTTATTGTGGTCTTGGTCTGATCTTGGCGACGGCGTTGATGGTTTATACCAGGAATTTTGTCATTGTTGAGGAGACAAGAAAAGCCATAGTTTTCAGTAACTTGAACGTTGGGGTGTACCTTTTGTGGGGAGAATTTCGGGTTTTGGTCGAAGTCTTGGAGTCTCAAAAATCGGCTTCTTTGGAAAGCGTTCTGGGTACTGATAACGAGTATCATTTGATTAATGAGGGTAATTTAAATCAGTTTATTAAAGGTAGCAGATCAAGTTATATCCCGAAATTCTTGGCTAATCTTGGCGATTGGAGTGATAGTAAAATTTCACAACTCCAGATGCTTGAAAGTAAAATTTTGCTTAATCAACAGGAAATTGACAAATTAACTATTTCTCATCAGAATGAACTTCAGGTATTGCAAAAAACTGTTGATGGTTTATGTGACCAAGTTGGAAGATTGAAAGACAAACATACGAGAAAAGAATTTGCTCCTTTCCCATTGAGTTTAAGATCTGATGGTCCTTTGGATCAAAGTACTATTAAAGATGACTCTGTCGGCCAAAAGTTATCAACTATTTTTGAAGAACCTGAAAAGCAGGAAGCTTTCTCTTTACATGGTTTACCATTTAAATCAAAGATCAAAGCATGCACCACGAGGAATAAGTCCGATCCTCTAGATTTTGCTTTCACTGATTATACTTCGGAATATAATCATTTAAGTTTTGAAAGATCTGATAAAACCAAATCATATTTATCATTTCTTTCTGATATTGTCTCTTTAATTTTGAAAATAAAACAAATGTATCCTATCTCTTATATAATCCAGGATCCATTTGTTGTCCAAGTAATCATTGAAAAGGAAATCAAGCCATTTCTTGATTCTGTTGATATTAATATTTTTAGCCATACTCGTTTGCATATCTTATTCCACGACTTGGGCAGATATATTTGGTGGAAACATACATATCCTAATGTATGCCTTGTATTGAATTATATTTATCAGTTGATGAGGAAGAGTCTTAAAATTTCAGGAATTCCGATTAAAGCTTTTTACTCTATCACTATAACTTTACCAATTAAACTCATTATATTCATTCCTCGGCTCGTATTCAAAAGACTAGTCACCTGGCTTATGAAGATTACCGGATTCGAGCCATATAAACATCAAGTCATTTCACCACAGTCTAGGCAAAGCTTGAAACCTTTCAATCTTAGTCATACTAAATCGAATTACTAATTTTCGGATTCGCATCTCATTACTTTATCTTTTATCTATATAATTTCCAAAATTGCTAACAAAAGACGCCCAAAACAGTATCGTCCGCCTTATAAGCGATACGTTTATAAGTCGGACTTCACAAAGACGGCAGGTAGTAGTGAAGAAGAAAGTGATAACGAAGATCAGCAACTTGAACAAGTAAGAGATCAAAATTATAAAGATTTTCTGAGAAAGACCAATTTGAATATAACTTCGGTCTACATTCTTACAACTCAACAAAGATATAAAGGCAAGATATGGCCCATGTCAGGATTCGAAAAGATCGATGTTCTTCGATGTTGCTTATCTGATGGGAACGAAGCCTATAATGAAACCATCAAAATGATTGAAGAACAGGCTAATGAACAAGTGCATCTAATGACTTTTCCACTTGAAATAGTCATGTACATATTACAAGTATTATATTATAGAGGTCAATTAAAGCCCAAATTTCTCAGGCTAAACAAACTATTTTATAATATGGTGCTACCGATGATTTATGGTTATCCAGTACTCAAAGCGACCAACTTTTTTGCATTCGTTGATACTGTAACTAACAATAGAAAGGTTGGTGACCATATTAAGCAATTGGATCTCTCGTATGTCATCCAGTCGGGAAAAAATTCTTTTGTGGCAAAGCTTCTAAAGAGATCAAAGAAAAACTTAGAAGCTTTTGTTGCCCCACAAACAAGTTTTGGTTTAGCTCCATTGGTATCTCTACGGAATTGTGAAAATCTCAAAGTTCTTGATTTAAGACTTGTAAGTGAAACATTGAATTTAGCTGAATTATTCAACTCAATACGAAATCTTGATCAACTTACAAAGCTCTCATTTCCTAGATCGTCAATTGAAATGGATAGTGCTTTAGTTGATAAGATCCACTGGCCACCTAAATTATCGTCATTAAGAATTTCGGGAGGAATAAGTGATGAATTTCTTGTGAGATCCACTCTCCCTCCGACGATAACACACCTAGAATTTGCCCATTGTCCCAAAATTGGAGATGAAGGAATCAAATCTTTATTATATAAATTTGGCAAAAATTTAAGAACTCTAAAAGTTGAGTATCCCATGCCAAAACTCAAGGAGAATTCTCTTGATATTATATTCGATTATTGTCCAAATCTCGTGGTACTATTGATATATGTCGATTACGTTTCAGGGTCGTTCTTTGATGATTATAACCTTCGATATATGGATTACGAAAGACCCCTCAAAACTTTATATATAGATAGTAGTGGTATGTTGGGCACATCCACTAAATTAAACCCTTTGGATTTGGCAATTGCATTAACTGATGATAGACTACCAAAACTTCAACACCTTAGATGTACTGCTAAACTTGGATGGGATCCCAAATCTGATTTGGTATCCACAATAATTGAAGAATTGGATGACCGAAATGGTGGGTTTTATCTCGGATATTGATGGGTATTTCTCCAAGCGTGAATAGTCAGGTCATCTCCCCGTCAAACCTATCACTATATACTATTTATTTATGAGCCTAACGAAATGTGCCCAAGGGACAAATAATATACACCATAGGAGCCCTTTAATCGTGGCCCCATAATACGCGGTGAATAATTTTTCAACCCTACAAAATGGTAGATACCAAACTACCTCTAGGATACAAACAAGGACCCCACAGGCCTTATTATACTTCCAGTCCCAATGCTGCAGTATTAGGAAAGAGCGTGTTGGGAAGCCTTGACCGCTTTTGTCTTTTCGCCCTTGTTGCACTTGGAATTATCATAAGATTGTACAAGTTACCAGAGCCTAATGAAGTAGTATTTGACGAAGCCAATTTCGGGCTGTTTGTGAATCAATATTTCCACGGAAAATTCTTTGTAGATGTCCATCCACCATTGGGGAAGATGATATTTTACGGAATAGCTATTTTGTTCGGATATGACGGGGAATTTGAGTTTGGCGAAATCGGTGATAAATATGACGTATCAACTCCGTACATTGCCATGAGGCTTTTCTCTCTGGTGTGTGGTGTGTTGGTGATTCCTGTGTCGTATTTGATTCTTCGTAACAATTATTGTGGTCCAATTGCTAGTTTTGTGGCATCAGTATTGGTTCTTTTCGAGAATTCTATGATAACTCAAAGTAGGTTTATTCTCTTGGATGGTCCGTTGATCTTGTCGATGGCCATGGTTATTTATTCATTTTCCAAGTTCAGGAATCAAGCTCAGTTCACGGGGAAATGGCATTTTTACCTTTTGTTGACGGGAATTTGGTTGGGAATTACTTGTTCGATCAAATCAGCAGGACTTTTCACGTATTTGTATTTGGGACTTTTGACGATCTTGCAACTCTGGAACATTTTGGGAGATACCCAAGTAACTGACTTTCAATGGTGGAAGCATCTACTTTATAGAGGTGTTTATCTTGTACAAATTCCATTGATGTTGTATATGTCAGTATTTGCAATTCATTTCCATTTGCTACCATATATTGGAAGATCTGCCGGTCCTATGTCTCCTTCTTTCAAGGCCACATTCAAGGATTTTGATAGAATTAGAGATCAACCTGTTGAGGTTATATATGGTAGTACGGTCACTATCAGACATAATACTGGAGGGGGATACTTACATTCCCATGATTTCAAGTATAAATCGGGATCGGGTGAACAACAAGTGACGTTATATCCTTATCATACCGATTTCAACAATGAATGGGAAATACATCCTAGAAATAAACAAACCGATGATCAATTGTATGAGAGAGTAAGACCTATTAAAGATGGTGATATCGTAAGACTTTATCATAAGGCTACCAAGAAGTTTCTTAGAGTCAATGATATGCGTCCCCCAATCACCGAAAAGGATTACGCCAATGAAGTATCATGTGCTGGGAATCGGACACAATTGGGAGATGTCAATTATGAATTCAAAGTCCGGATTTTATCTAAAAAGTCTCATGCTAAGACCAATTTACCAATGATTAAATTGAGAGCTTCCGAATCTGTGTTCCAATTATTCCACCAAGGTACACGGTGTACAATGGTAGGTAACAGTGCCAAACTACCAGGCTGGGCATTTGGACAAAATGAAGTCCTTTGTATAAATGAGCCAACCATTCCTAATACTCTCTGGTATATTGAATATAACAACCATCCCAGACTTGATGACAATGATCAGCATGCTAGGGTTGACTATGGGAATTATGGGTTTCTTAACAAGTTTTTAGAGTATCACTTAGTAATGGCTAAATTTAATGGAGAAATGGGGAATGATCATGAATATAAAAGTAGGCCTGAATCATGGCCTTTCTTACTTAGAGGAGTTAACTATTATTCAACAAATGCAAGAGTCAAATTAGCTTCAGAACCAGGAAAACATGTATATTTCTTCGGGAATTTGACTATATATTACCTTGGGTTTATGGCCATATTATTTATTGGACTTAAACAGCTGCTACATGTGGTAAGTTTATTGAATCCATTCACAATTCCAAATGAAACTACCAATGTTCAAATGTTTTACAAGACCACATTTGAAACTATCATTGGATACATAATTCACTTCCAGCCGTATTTCTTCATGGAACGAGAATTATTCCTTCACCATTACTTACCGGCAGTATACTTCATGATCCTTACCATTGGATACTTTATCGAATATCAAATATCGAGACGGAAAATGTTTGGATACTTGTTAAGTGTGGTGATTGTGGGATTGGTAATATTTAATTACCTCCAGTTTATGCCATTGATTTACGGGCTCGAATGGACCAAGAAACAATGCCAACAGGTTCAATGGCTAGGTCTGTGGGATTTTGACTGCAACACGTATATAAATTAATGGACAGAAATTAATGGACATAAAATAATGGACATAAATTAATGGACATAAACGTACTTTTGACAAGCTTTGATCTACTTTGTGTTGGATATTCCGGAAGCTACCAGCATAATCAAGCTTTCACACCATTTCAAAAATTCATCCTTCTCTTCGATTTTCGCTATTCTTTCTTTCTCTATCTCCTGTAACTCGTGGGACAATTCATTGATTGAATCCATCTGACTTTGCTCCGATATCCCCATTCCTGGTAGAGAATCTATAAGCATCAGGATTTGACGAGACTTTAAAATGATATCGGTAGATAATTCAGCAATTGTATTATCAAATGATCCATCAACTCCGTTTTGCGCTGACGGGTGATCAGATACTCCATTACTTGTCTGGCCAGTTCTCCCGGGAGATTGTTGGTTTTGTCCTGGCAATGGAGCACTAGCCACTATATTGGAGATGGAAGTTGGTTCGGGGTCGAGTAATGCCTGGTCACTGTGGGTATTGACGTAACTTACCGCCGCATTGAATTGTTCTACGAGTTGGTCGACACAGATCTGTAGCTGGGTGAGTCTATCTGACATGGTCTTTCAATTTTATTTCAATTTTATTTCAATTTAATTTTTCAATCTTTATTTTTCTGATTTTCACACCATCAATTTTGTGATTTTTCTTACTCTGCCACACTAAAACCTGCGAATTCCACTGATAACACTCTAGTACATATCATTTCAAATTGTCAGTATATTCACACTCCCCCCCTTAGCACACACACTATAGCCATGGAAAATGTATGGCAGGACGACGAATCTGCCTCTTGTTGTTTTCTTTGTGAATCGCCGTTTTTCCTCTTCAACAGAAGACATCATTGTCGAAAATGTGGGAGGGTTGTTTGTGGCAACTGTTCCGATCAACCCATAAAGTATTTCCCCCAAACGAAGGTCATAACGCCATCGGGACAAGTCCGGCTGAATTCCCTGGAAATGTATAGAACTTGTGACGAGTGTGTGGAAGAGATCCGGATGATCAGACGAGCCTTAGAAATGGAAGAGGACCTGTCTGCCACAAATAGAAGTGACAGGGGACTCTTGGCCACAAATACAAATTTGAGTTTGGGGAATACAAATTTGAGTCTGGGGAACACAAACATGACCACAGGCTCCACTGACAGTTTGACGAAATACAACACTCGGACAGCAACTCATATGGTTGATTCTTCGAACTCATCATCTAATGATACTAATGACACCAACTCTGATGATCATTTATGTCCTGTTTGTGCAGAAAATTTGGTGAATGAATACGTTAAATTGCACAAGAAAAATATCCATGAGATTACCGGCTTGGACTTTGAAATCTTCAAAGAAGATCACGTTAAACAATGTCTTACTCGCTATGATTTTGATCATAAACATGCTAGATACGGGTCGGATCACCCTCGGAATAAAATGTTGGTATATAACATGCCACCAATCCCAAGACCTCAATATGAACTGATTGAAGGGATGGAAGGAACTTCGGTTGATACTGTCACTGAACCCATTAGTAAAGAGAAAACTATTGAAGAAGATGACGAATGTGTAATTTGCTTGGAGGAATTGAAACCGGGAGATAAGGTTGGGAGATTAGAATGTTTATGTGTATTTCATTATGGTTGTATTAAAGATTGGTTCAATAAGAAAGGATACGGCGAATGCCCTATTCATTATCTTAGTAAATAATTGGGTTAGGTATGGGATTATATGAGTTTTATTTACCTTTCTTCTCTATCTTTATCATCATAACTTCTCTTTCCTCTTCTTTCATGCAACTCTTTCATTTGTCTAATAGATTCAGCCATGGCTCTATCTACATGGACATGCATAGTATCCAATTCATCCTTTGGTGGTGATGGATCTTTTGGAAGTTTCTTCCCCAAAACACTTTCGATTCTTAAATATAATTCCAAATCGTATTGAGTAACTAAAGAAATAGATTTCCCACTTTTTCCAGCTCTAGCAGTTCTACCGACCCTATGAATATAAGCTTTTGAATCAGTAGGGATATCATAATTTATAACTATATCAACCGATGGAATATCCAACCCTCTGGCTGCCACATCGGTTGCTATTAAAATATTGGATTTTCCACTTTTGAATTTATTTAATGCACCAAGTCTTTGAGTTTGGGATAATTGTCCATGTAATGGGACAGAAGAGAATCCCAATAATTTAGTCAAAATCGAAGTTCTTTGAGAATTAGCCACCGTTCTGGTGAAAACAATTATACTTTTACCATAATGTTCATTTAAAAGATGAACTAAAAAGGTGTTTTTGTATCCATCACTCACAAGCATCATTGATTGAACTAAATTATCAGCAGTTTGATATTTGTTCGACACAGAAACTCTTACAGGGTTCTTCAATGAAGCTCTTTGTAATTTAGCAATTTTATTGGTCATGGTAGCAGAAAACAAATATGAAGTTCTATCAATTGGAATAACTTTAAGAATTTTATCAAGAGCTGGACCGAAATCCATATCAAGTAATCTATCAGCTTCATCCATAACCAAATACTTAAGATTCTTCAACGAGAATCCCTTGGTATGTTCCAAATGATCCATAATTCTACCAGGAGTAGCCACAAGTATATGAGGTTTCCTCATTAAATCTCTGGCTTGATCCATCATATCCATTCCCCCAACAATACAGACAGATCTAAGACCCATCGAAGCTCCCAAAGCATCAAAAGTCTCCTTGATTTGAAATGCCAATTCTCTGGTAGGTGCTAATACAAGTCCAAAATATGGAGTCTGGGCCTGCCAGAGTGCTTGAAGAATTGGAATAGCAAAAGCGGCAGTTTTACCTGAACCAGTTTGGGCTAATCCAATGATATCTTTCCCTTCTAAAGCATGAGGAATTGATTCGGCTTGGATCGGGGTTGGTGTGGTGAACTTCATGGCTTGGATGGTTTCTAAGAGTTCGGGAATCAAATTAAATTCACTGAAACTTTGGATCGTTTGAACAGTACCATCGACTTCTTTTTCAATAGTTTCTGGGGTAGATTCTTGAGCTGATTCTGGAGCTGATTCGTCGGCTTTTTGTTGTTTTTTCATGGCATTTTTCCGGATTTTTTCCGCCAAAGCTTTCGTATCTACCTCTCCCAGCTTAGTGGGTTTGGTGACTTTCAGTATTTTATCTTTTTTCCCCATTATATTCTGGTTTTTAATTACGAGATGAGATGAGATGAGATGAGCAGAAATATTTTTGCGATGAGGTAAAATAAATTTATTTTTCACTATCGACAATATGGCTAGAAGAAGACAAAAGACTAGAACTCATAAGAAATTAAGCGAAGAAGAAGTGGCAAAGATCCCTAAATCGATGGTCCTTCATTTGGGACAAAGTCTTAGAAACCATTCATTAAGTCAACTTGTTAAGGATTTCAGATATGTGATGCAACCTCACACAGCTATTAATTTAAGAGAAAGAAAGAGTAATAAATTAAGAGATTTCTTAGTAATGGCAGGTCCTCTTGGAGTCAGTGACATGTTTATTTTCAACCAATCTGAAAAGACCGGATCGATCTCCCTTAGAATTGGGAAAATGCCTAGAGGTCCAATGTTACAATTTAAGATTCATCAATATTCTTTAATTAAGGATGTAGCTAAAATATTAAAACACCCAAAAACTGTGGGGAAAGATAGCCCTGAATTTTTGAATCCTCCATTACTTGTATTGAATGGATTTGGAAAAATCAGTGAATCCCAACCCCATGAAAAATTATTGGTTACTGTATTACAAAATATGTTCCCACCAATCCAACCACAACTGACAAAAGTCACAGGAATCAAAAGAGTTTTGATGATCAATAGAGATCCAGAAACTAAAGAAATCACATTGAGACATTATGCTATAGATACAAAATTGGTTGACACCTCAAGAAATATCAAGAAACTCATTAATTCCCATCACAGTTTAAAGAAAGCTTTGCCTAATATGAAGGCTAATGAAGATGTCAGTGACTTATTATTAGATCCTTATTCTGTTGGGGGTGTTACTTCCGACAGTGAGGTTGAAGATGACGCCGTTGTTGATATAACTGAAGAGAACAATCTTGTTAATAAGAAACAATCCGAAGACCAAGATAAGAACATCACCAGGAAAAAAGCCATCAAACTTACGGAATTAGGTCCAAGACTTAATATGTCTTTAGTCAAGATTGAGGAAGGTATCTTGGGTAGCAGTAAAACCATTTACCATTCTAATATCAAAAAGACTAAGGATGAAATCAAGAGTTTGGAAAAACACGCTGCACAAAAGAGGAAATTAAAGGAAGAAAGAAAAGCTAAACAATCAGCTAATGTTGAAGCCAAGAAAGCCAAGAAGGCCGAGAAGAAAGCCAGAAAATTGGCCAGAAAAGAAGGTGAACAAGGTGACGAAGCTGATAGTGAAAGTGGTAGTGAAAGTGAAGATGACGATGGTGAAAATAGTGATGAAGAAATGGAAATTGATCCAGAAGATTACGAAAATGATAGTGATTTATACAGTGACATAGAAAAATAGGCATAGCATGAATGAATATATAATGGACGTAGATTCGTATTCCTATTTATTGATCTGATTGATCTAGCTCTTCAATTCGTGATATTACTCTCAGAATTTGTCTTCCAAGATTGACAAGATGTATGGCGTTAGTTATGCATTTGTCGAATGAACTTTGTGCCTCCCGTAGTTGATACGGTACTAACCCCCCAAATTGATTTATGGGGTCTTTTAGAGTCTTATTCATTTCATATGTTTTAGGCTTTGAGTCTTTGTAAACGTTCGAACCAGATGTCGTAGTTTGATCGGTGTCTTTGATATCCCTTTGTGTCATTTCCAACTTTTGTTTCTCCCTTTTTAGCAAGTCAACGAGTTCAAAGTTCCCCTTCACTTGGATCTCTTTACAGGCATCGTAATTCCGTAAATCGAAATCTTTCACCCCATAACTTCTTGTTCCCTCAGCATTGAAATTAGCTCGACTGAGACTTAAAAACCCATCGATGAAACTAAGCCGGAAATGGCCATTGGCCACCGATTCATATTCATCTACCAACCCTAGAAGTGTCTGCACGAGAGAATCTATAGAGGTATCGATATCTTGTGTTTTGGGGGGCTCTACTCGGCTATCATTTTCACTGGTGGTAGACATTACTGCTGAAATTTATCTGCGACATAAAAGATGCGACACAGACTACAACTTTGACTTATATAAATTCTTGAGCCTGAGGAATTCAGACCTAGGTAACAAATCGTTGAATCCGAATTGCCCCTGTTGCCCCCTATTTTCAATCAATTTGACTTCCTCCTCTGATCTTTCCTTTTGTTTCATTTGGTGACCGTATTTCCATACACTATAAATTAACTCTTCTTCGCCAAATTCCAGATTAGTGGCATTGTTGGTATATACCACATTAGCTAAATCATGTAGGATATTAGCGGTTAATCCCCAAACATCATAAATCTTCTCCTGTGTCTCTGAATGTCTTCTACTACCTAATCTCCCCCATTTTTCAAGGTTAGCTTTTTTAGTAGGGGTTTCTCGTTCCAATTGTTGTAAATCATCTTCACTATCAGTTTCAGATTCCGATAAACTCTGGACTTTCCTGAGCCAATCGGACTCTCCCACTACATTTTGCGGGAACAGATAAGTCCGTAAATTGGTGGGGATTCCTCCCCACAAGATCTGGAAACTTTGCTTGTCAATACACTCTAAAGACGGTTTATCAGATATTGGGTGCAAAAAATCTTGCAACGGGCAAGAAAAAACAGAGGAGCTTTCTCCGGGATTAAGGCTCATCTGCAAATTATGGATCAAGTTGGATTCTGATCCGTGGAATTTCATGAATCCTATACAGGGTCTAACCGCCAGGAAAGTCCGGGAAAGATAACTTGGCATGATATTAAGATGGACAATTTCAAAGCCAAATTGATTTTTTAAAACTTCATTGTTAGCACTAAGACCGATTTCTTCTTCCATTTCACGACGGGACACTTGCCATTCGGTTTCTAAACCAAAATCACTTTTTCCGCCGGGAAGAGAGATATGGCCGGGGAAATTTCGAAGTTTTGATGATCTCTTGGTTAATACCACGCGTAATTCACCTAATTTGCCGAGAAAAAGGAGGATGAAAACAGCCGATCGACGAGAAACTGGTAGATGATTCCATATTGAACGATAATCGTTATTAAAAAGTGGGAAATTATATGAAGATATGGTGTTTATGAGAGATTCCTGTGACATTGATGAGATTTTCGAGTGTGTTGTTGGGGTGCGACATAAAACGGTATTTGCTAATCATAACTTATTTGTGTATTTTTAAATCAATCATTAATCTATAATAAAATCTATTAAGCTTAAGCTTCTAACAAAGTAGGTAATTCATTAACATCCAAGTTTTCGTAAATCACTCTGTAAGTGGCTTCAAATAATGGGAATTCTTCTTGTAATTTATAGTTTTCCAATAATTCATGCACTTCTTTAGCAGTCAAAATACCTTGAGAAGATTGACCGTTTAATAAAGCCTTTTCAGCTTCCCAAGCACTTACGCCCTTTTCAACCATGTATTTGGCAACTCTTACATTTCTACCACCAGAACATGTGGTGATTAAATCAGCAACACCGGCAGATTCTTCGGTGAAAGTTGATGGTTGTGGAGGCAAAGAAGCTTTGATGCCGAATTTTTCGTAGTATGAGGCGAATTTGATAGTTTCCTTGATACCAATTCTCATGACTGCAGCCTTGGCGTTGTCACCCCATCCGGCACCTTCAACTAAACCAGCAGCGATGGCGACGACATTCTTCAAAGCACCAGCAATTGAAGCACCAATGACATCCTTGATGACATTAACATGGAAATAAGGTCTATGGAAAGCTTCTCTCAATACGTATTCATCGATATCTTTACCTTCACCTTTGAAATCAGTAGGTAAGTCATAAGCAATGGAAGTTTCTGACCATTTTTGTTTGGCGACTTCATTAGCAATATTGGCACCGGATAAAACACCACAGTGAATACCTAAAGTATCAGTGATAGATTGAGATAAAAGTTTACAACCTTCACTATCAACTTCTAAACCTTTCAAACAAGAAATGGCTCTGACGTTAGATTTAACTTGACCGACCAATTGTTTACAAACTCTTGGTAAGAATTGATGAGGAATGTTAAACACCAATAAATCGGCATCTTTAACGGTGTCAACCACATCTGGGTTAGCAATTAAATTTTCTGGCAATTCAATACCTGGTAAATATTTAACATTTTCGTGTTTAGTGTTGATGATTTCAGTCAATTTTTGACCTTCAATTTCTTCTTGGAAGACCCACATATTAACATCTTTTTCGAAAATTTCTGGCTTTTCTCTGGTATTTTCGGCGATAAGTTTGGCTACGGCAGTACCCCAATTACCGGAACCGATAATGGCAATTCTGAAAGGATGAGCGATTTTAAATGGTGTAGTAGTCATATTATATTATTGTTTAGATAATTTAAATTTATTCAATCAGGGGGGGCCACTGCTATATATATAGTTTTTCAATTTTTGGGCCACTGATTTCCGGTGGCACAATATATTTGATGGCCCGGATCTCGAGCCTTCCGTATCGGGAAAAAAGAAACTTGTTAATAAACACATTACGTAAAGGTGACGTTACAAGCATATTGTAACACAGATAGCAGGCAATGCCGATACGAAATGAGTTTCGGGGGGTTACAGTATGAAGCTATTCAATTAACGAGAATGATGTAATACCTATGTGGGGACTAACTTGTGTTGCAGTGATGACTAGAGTAATTCGCTTAGTCACTCATGCGATGGGGGAGCAATCGTTGGCAGATTACCGCGGACTTTGGTACTAGTGCGGCCCAACTTACCACCAAAGGCTGAGGATGGGATAAAACGGTAGGTCCTGAAATAGAGGTGTGTATTATGGACCGTCCTGCATATTACCAGGGAATCTCGTCATTGGGTTTGCCATATATATTGATATGATGTAATCGATTAGATATTGGTTCCAGACGTTCTTCACGTTTCATGTATTGCAAGGTCATCGGAAAAGTGCCCAACAATCTACATACTCCGCTTTCACCACCAGGCAAATAGTTGGCTTGATTGGGCGAGGGGAGTCGGGGATTAGCGTCGGTGATCGGACTTGCTGGGCCAAGGGAAGTGTAGCAACGAAACCCCGAAAAAGAAATGTTTGCACACGACGGTGATACAGGTTAGCAATCCGGATTATATGAGGAATGCGACATTAAATATGCGACATCACGACATCACGACATCCCATATACTGTACTGTAAAGTTATGGGCAAATATCTGGACAATCGAACGAAAAAATGAATGGAAGATTCCCTACGCCCCAATTACCATACGCCCCAATTACCCCGTCTACTCATACTATATCCAAGTAATTTTAGCCCCAGTAATTTGGCCCCAAGTAATTGGCCCCAGTAATTTTGCAGCCAATGACATTCCGAGGGCATTCCTGTACAGTGGTGGCATCAAAAGAAAATCGGGTGCAGGGACGAGAAAGAAGAAAGTAGTTATGGTAGTGTAATTGAATATAAATATAAATACAAGCCCGGCACCACCGGTTTATGATATCATTATTACATCATATTGACTCAGAGTCATTATTTACTAACAAGCTATTGATAATCATCATCGTGTTTGTACGCGTCAAACTCTGCTTGTCTCATTTTCTGAAGCCTGACGTCTGGCGGAATTGCATTCATGCCATCATCGGTCATATCAAGGAATCCATCTTCCATCCAATTGGAGGCTTTCACTTGATTTCCACTGATGATTCTTGCCGCTTGTAATGGTTCTGTGACGTTGGAAAGACCTCCATCGGGGATATGAGCCAATGGATCCGGGAGGTGTCCTTGTTGAACTTCTGGTGCTTCGGGTACCGAATTGGGTACCGATTCTCTAGGACGACTATGGCCCAAAACATGCAGCATTTGGGGATCTCTAGTTGGCGCTACGGGACTGTATTGCGGTTCATGATAATCTATATCACCGTCTCTATATTCTCCAACTGGTTCCGATTGTTCCCGTTCTTTTTCCATTTCTCTAATGTCCTGGCCATTGATATCAACCAATTTCTCCCCATCTTGAGATAATTCCACCTGGCGGTTCGATATTGAGTTCATTAATTGCATGAAATTACTGTTTTTCAATTTGTCCTTCATTTGTTCGTTTTGGCTTTGATTCAACAGGTGGTGGATTTTATGGGCCGCTTTGGCAAATTCCTCTTTATCGTGGGCATTTTGTTCCTGGGACTCTCGTTCGATATCCTGGAATTGCTGTTCGAATTGCTGGTTCATTTGTTCCATGTCTTCCATTTTGTGGATCTGCTGGTGTTCCGACAACTGGTGTGGCTGGGGGGTTTGTGGCTGGGGAGTTTGTGGTTGGTAGTGGGTCATGAGATGTGATCTGGTGTTCATGTGGAAGTTCGGCATGTTCTGGGGCTGGTGCTGTGGCTGGTGAGCCTGGTGCTGTGGTTGATGAGCCTGGTTCATGAACTGCAGTTGCCAGTTCTGGCGCTGTCCCTGGGCCTGTCCCTGGGCCTGGGCCTGTCCCAAAGACATCTGAGAGAACTCGTTCATCCACTGGCCCATTTGTGGCGGGTGAGCCTGGCCCATTTGTGGCTGATGCATGTTCTGTTGCATGTTCTGTTGCATACCTTGTTGCACCTGCATCCGCTGCTGCTGTATCTGACCCGGCATCCCGCCGTCAAACAGTACGTTACCAAATTCATTAAATTGATGATTCAAATTGTCATCAACTCCGTGGTTTCGAAAGCTTTGGCGACCGGAGTTGGACCCCGGTCCTCGTATGACCTCGTTCTGTAACGACCTATCGGCCTGCGAGTATTGTGCCAAGTTCTTCACGGCATTTGAAGGTCCACAGTCCATTTTTTTGCTTAGTGTGATTTAGTTTTTTGATTGATTTTCTATCTGATAAGGTGCGACCGAGGATGACTGTAGAGCGCGAGCTGCTCCAGCACGCAGATATGCTATCGAGGCCTAGAGAATTTTGGCCGGGCACGCAGATTGCTCGAGCTGCTAGTATTCTGGCCCCATATGATCATCTCTACATTTATATATTATCTATATCTATACTCTCCAAACAAGCTTCTCGGCACTGACCTTGTTCTCATATAACATGTTCAAAGCCTTTTCGGCCGACTCAAAACCCGGGTCTAACACCAACAAATTGTTCGATTTAAGTTGGTCTACAATTGGTGGTAACAATTTATATCTAAATTCTTTATAAGCTTCCACCATTTCCGGGTTACTTATGAAATCTCTACCCAACATGGTGATGTTCTCTCCCAAAATATTGTAGGCAATGGTAAACCCGTAACGAATATTTCTTGAACTATCAGATTTGATCGATTCCCCAGTCAATCCCAATAAATTATCAATTGATTTGGTATCTGATCCAACAGTAGCATCGTAACAGGCTTGGAAAGTTTCCTTTTCTGAAACACAGTCCAAAACATGGGCAAGCTTACCATCAACAATCTTCTTAATATCTTCTGATACAGTACTTGAATTATAATCAACTACATGATCTGCTCCTAAAGATTTTACAAATTCGAAATTCTTTGGAGAGGCAGTTGCAACCACTTTCAAGCCATATATTAATTTGGCAATTTGGATGGCATAAACTCCGGTGGCAGTTGATCCTCCCCAAACCAAAATATACTTGTCTTTATTTTCTTCCTTGTTCTTGGAAATAGCTAAATGATAACTATAACTTAAGCCTACGGTGGTGATACCTAAGGTAGCACCTGCGGCAACATCAAAATTATTGATGTTTTGTGATGGGTATTTCCCTGGTTTGAATACCGATTTGCTGTCAAACTTCAGCTTTTCATACCTGATAGTAACATCGGGATTTCCAACGTAATATTCAGCAAATTTCCCTCTGACAGTATCGACATTACCATGATCGAAACTTGACACGAAATCACCAACTTCAAATCCTTCAACTTCGGATCCCACTTCCTCGACGATTCCACTAGCATCACTACCAACGTATCCTTGGGTTCCCATGGCAATATGCTTCCAGTCGGTAGGATTTGCGGCCAAGGCAACGGTTTTAACAAGCAATTGCTTACTATTGATGATTGGCTTTTCAGCTTCAATAATCTTGGTGAAAGGAGGTTGAGGTCCCACAGTATATACGGCTTTCATTGTATAGTTTTTATAAAAATGGGATTCTTGTTCCATTTTATAGTGTCGACGGTGTTAACAATTGCAGTTTCTGTACCAGTTTTTCCGGGACGGGGTCACAAACCAGGTATTCATTGGCATTACATATCATTAGTAAGCCCTGCAGATCGCCTATTTTATTGCTGTGGTTCCAAGGTCTTTTGACATGGTTCGTGGTTACTGGTCATGCATTACCACGAACCCGTCAAATTCCCAGTCTCTCGACTCCGGCTCTTTTAAGGCTCTGACTATTGGCTCATCTTGCTTCGGCCTTCGAAGATCGTCGGCCTTCAAGATCGTCGGCCGGTGCACGACGTTGCATCGGGTTTATGATGGGTCCGGAACCTGAACGGGAATCATCCTGGCTTCCCCATCAAGATCCAGATCCCGACGGTCTATACATTATACTTCACGCTGTGCAGTGGCACCCAAAACCCTTGTTTCTGATCCGTTAGCTGTCAATCATCTTGTCGTGAGCCCTGGCCATCACATTATTTAAACCTTAATAAGCAGATGGTTTTTCCTTCGGGGGCTTAGGATAACTTCCCTGCATATCCGGATGTGATTCACGTATCTTACTCATCGGTCGGTAATAGTGCCCGAACCTGTATAACCGGGTTTCTACTATAACCGGGTTTCTACTTGAATACATATATTTGTAAGTCTATCTACGCTAATCCGAATCCTTCATGACCTTCGGTAATTGCCAATAATAACGACCCTCTAAGAGTTTCGTAGCTTTCATAAGCTGGTAAATCAATTTGATTGAAACAAGTGTGAGAAGAAGGTAATCTGTCTAGGCTTCCATAATCTCTGTGGATACTGAATTTCGACCCTTCATTGGCACTACTTAATTCTTTAAATCCATTCAATGGCACTTTAGAGGTACCAGTTGCAAATTGTAACAACTTAGCTCTTTCTTCATTATCAAATGATTTAACTGCTCTCCAAAACCATTGGATTTGAAGAGAAGACGGAGAATAATTATTATAAACACTATTATTTTGCCAATCTTGGACATCAATATCTGGTAATCCACTAATAAGCAATTCTAATTCTTGTTCATCAAATATAGATACCACATCTTTTGGAATAATTTCATGGAATCCCATTAAGAAATTATCCATTTGTTCAGTAACTGAAGTTTGTAATCTATATTCAACCACTTTTTTAACATATTCTTGTTTATTTTCTTCTGTAACAGGAATATCTCTACCATTTGGTATCAAATCGATGATTTTTTTCTCTCCGTAATCATCAGTTTCCATCAGGAAATCTTCGGTTATAACATCGGTGATATCATTTTCTAATATCCAAATCAATGATTTGAAATATTCCAAGTCCAACGTTTCCATATCTTTCAATGAAACACTACGGCCCAAGATTCTCTTGTAAACGGCTCTACTGAAATGACAATCCAAATAACAATTATCAAATATTGCTTTACCAATCACCTTCCCGATGAATTTGAAAAATGATAAATGTTCCGGGTTAATATAAGAAATCCGATTTGGATGATATGTGTTGGAGTCCGAAGCAACAGGGGTGAATAATGCATAATCAGGATTGAACATTTGCCTTGATAATACTTGATACCATTCTCTTGTAACCCCACCGGCATCAATACCAGATTCACCTTTGAAATTCACGTCTAATTTACTGTTTCTAAATTCTTCTCTAGATTTGAAAAATAAGGCTCGATAACTGTCTAAAAACACTTGATCACGACGAATGTTGATAGTTAAAGTTTTTGGTTCTTCGGTATTTTCATGTAACCTTCTATCGAAATAATTCTTTTTATTATCAAATTCCAAAACTTTTGGATTACTTACCAACATAGCAAATGGACCACTCATCAAATTTGGATTAGTCCTAACCATTTGATTCAAAATCTTTTTATGTTCTTCCGTAAATGAAAAGAAAAGACTTTCAATTGGTTCCTTGGTAAAATCAACTTTCTTGACTTCATATTTAACAGCGTCTTTAACTTGAAGATCCTTGACTTTACTATGTTTACAAACAACCATTAATGCTTCAATCAAGGGCAATAAAATCGTTGCAATGTTAGCCAATTCATTTTGTTCTTCTAATACCTTCAAACAGTCACTTAAAGCGTCCCACAAAGAACCAAGAGCTAATCTCTTGTACAAACCGGCCAATTCTTCGACATCATCAACCACTTTCTTCTGATCAGTTGTTTTATTATCAAACATATAATCTAAAGCAGTTAGGACTCTTAACAATTTAGCTTGATCACTACTTGAAGCATTGAATTTTCCAAATGATTTACTTTCACCATCATATTTCCCATTTTTCAATTCTTTGGTTAAATTATTTAAATCTTGGATGATTGATTTTCCCAATGTTGTAGCTTGATCACTTAATTCCATTGAAAATATCTTTTGGGAATTCTCCAAGTAGGTCAAATTTTGCATGGCACTTATAGCTCTGGTAAATGTTGTATTTGGACAATCATTTGATGTTAAAAATTTGATCATTCTACTGAGTAAATGATTTGGAACATGTGGAGGACTAAATGGAATTGGTTTATTTTCACTAATGGATTTATTCTTTAATAATTTCAATGGTCTGGTAGTCAATTGCAAAATTCTGGAAAGAATATCCATAAATGGTTGATCTTCTCTTAACAAATTATTATCGAGTAACCTTAATAAATGATTGATTTGAAAACGATCAGCTTTATTGACCAATTCTTTTCTCTTCTGCTTCTTACTTCTGGTAACATATGGATTATCATGTTCTGTTAAGAAGAAATATCTCAATTGATGGTTGTTCTCCAATAAAAATAATAACAAGTCAAGTATTTGATCGGCTACTAAAACGGGCGAAGAATTCTTTGGTAATATGGATTTATTTTTACCAGAAATCTCTTTATCCTTTTGAGATCTAGCAGTCAAGTGATAAAAGATTTTTTCATTTGGCTTACGATGCACTAATCCTTCTTGTAAGATAGAAACTAGTAAATTAACCAATTCAACACGAGTTTGCTTGTTGTAACACAAATATTTCAAAGTTTGATGAATATTGTCCCGTTTGCTAATGGTTTGTGGGACAAAAAGTAACCTAACTAATGAAGCTATACCAGCTCTATCAACCAATGGGGTGAAGAAAATCTTCTTCTTCTTTTTATCCTTATTACTTGTTTCATTATCTTGAGTTTGTGATTCGGGATTTATCACACCAGAACCGAATGCCTCATGGTCGAAAGCATCAATTCTAGGATTATCATCCTCATCTTCATCTTCATCTTCGTCATCAATTTCTTCATCTTCATCTTCATCACCACGAGAAAAGGAATATCTCGCCATTGTTTCCTGTTGAAGAATTTCTTCCCTAATTTGATCAGGCAAAGCATCTAAAAAGTCGGGATCAATTTCTCGACTAGCATCACCAACACTGCCAGATCTTGCATTAGCTCTTCGTTCTCTAACGTGCTGTGTGAAAACTTCTTCTCTCATATCATCTGGTAAAGCTTCAAAAAATTCGGGATCAATATCTGTTCCACTAATATCAACTTCTCTATCACCAATACTCACCATAACTGGTTCCAAGTTTTGACGACTTGTATTAGCAGAAGCAGCTTCTCTTTCTCTGGCCTGTTCTTCTCGTCTTTTCTTCTCTTCTTCTTCCCGTTTCTTTCTTCTTTCTTCCTTTTCTTTTTGAACTTCTTTAATTTTCTGTTGTCTTACGCTTTCAAGGTCAAGACTCGAAGCCCCAACTCGATTAACGATACCAGGAATAATCAATGGGACAATTTTGTCTTTATTCTTCTTTTGGTACTCTGGAATACTATCAGACCATCTTTCAATAGTCGATTTAATATATAAATTATGCAACGGATCAGGAGAAGAATGCAATGGTTTGGTGGCAAACTCCAAAATATTTTCAATGGCTCTATCGTACCTATTTCCATCAGAATCGGCCCTACCATTAGTAGTATCGAATCTGATCAATGCCCCATGAGGCATAGGAACGGCTTGACGTATAATGCCTCCAAAAACATCCGCTAATGTTCTATTTGTGGAAGGACGTAACGCATCGAAAAAGCTTGACGCCATCTGATTAGAACCTCTTGCATTACCTGCTCCAATTCCCATTCCAACCATATCTTCATCCGCCGTTGAATCATCTTCAGTTTCTTGATCATCTGCTTCGAATAATTCATGAACTTCGGGACGATCATTACTACCTAAATTGAAACTTCTGGTTATAGCAGAAGGTCTAGCACCTCCTTCAGCGGTGTCTTCATGTTCAGATACTTCACTATCGTCTAAATCTTCAATCCATCCATCTAATTCTGCTTCATCGTATTCGCTTGAACTCCGATCGTCATAATCTCCTTCATCTTCCCCATAACTTTCAATATAATATTCATTCCCGTCTTCATCATTCATACCCACTGTCGTATCAATGATCTCGACGTCTGAATCATTACTATCATAACTGGATTCTTCACCTTCATCTTCTTCACCATCATGTTGATCTTGGAAATGGAAAGAATCCATCATTGATGTGTCATCCATTAATTCCGCTTCAATTTGTTCAATACCATCCTCTTCATCGTCGTCATCATCTTCATCATCTTCATCTTCGTCATCTTCATCCATGTCATCTGATTCGATATCAGACTCATCCATACCGGAATCTTCACCATCTAATCCATCAACAGGTTCACCAATCAAAGGTTCAAGACCATCTTCCCCGTCATAATAATCCATCTCATCGTCTTCTGTATCGTATTCAATATCGTACATACCAAGAGTAGAATTCTTGAAAAGATCGGGAGTTTCATTATCGTCATCGTCTAATTCAGGTAGATCGTCATCCTTGTCACCGGTTCCTTCTTCGAAACTTTCTTGGAATTCGGCTTTGGATTTACCCAATAAGGTTAATGGATGAATAGACGCTTTGATGACCTTTTCAATTTGGGGGAAATTCAAATCAAGGGATGAAATTAAACTGGTGATATACCCAGGAACCTGATTATCAATCAAACTTCTGGCGATGAAAAAATTATCAAACTTGGTAGCATCTTTGTTTAATAACGGACCAGTGATTTGACGGAATTTATTGGATATCATGGCACTGATTAATTCAAAGATATCAACCAATTTACTATAGCTTACACTCATTGGAACTGGAGAAACTGCAGTATCTTTCATTGATTTGATAACGAGATCGGTACAGAATTTTCTGATGAATGCCATATCAGCATCTTCAGATTTTGGTTTTGGATTGTTCTTTTCATCGAGAACTGGAGTTGAGATCAATGCCAATATGGCTAGCTTTGAGAGCGAAGAAATGGAAGCCTTTCTTTCCAATTCAATACCGGGAGATGAAGATAACAGTTCTGTTGGGATCAATTGATGAATTAACACATTGAGAGCAGTTGATCTTGGTTTTACATCTGCATTCTCTTTCTTAGAAAACGTCATAAATTCAAGTTTACATTTCATATATGACCCCAATAATTCGGTCAATAATTGAAGTAAATAACAGGCATAAGCAAAATCCTTATTACTGAAAATTTCCAACATTTTTTGATCCTTTTTCTTATCATTTTTAGGCTTTTTATAAGTATCTGGGGTTGAGTAAATTTCCTTTTTAGATACCTTGATGAGTTCTGTAATAATAGAATGAATAACTGAGGAAGGTTCAATTGGTTCGGGGGATCTTGGTGGTTTTTCGATACCACCCATTTCAACATCTTCTTTGCCAACATCTTCTTTAAAAACAATTGGAATATTAGCTCCATGTAACGTCTCACCGTGATATTCTGAAATATCAATTCTTTCGGAAATTACTTCAGTGAAAATTTCAGCATCTCTCATGATTAAAGTTGAACATTCTCTCAACAAATAAAACAATTGTTTCTTAGATCTTGAATTCAGAAGATCCTTAAATTCACTAATCATATTATTCTTAATAATACTTGGGGTCTCGAAACATCTTCTTAAAAGAACAGCAAGCATTTGTTGGGACTTCTGATTTTCTGGAGAATTGTCACCGGTGAAGGAAGCACCAGCAGATATAAGGCTTCTAATGACTTTTGATTTAGCAAATGTTTCCCGTTTATCATGATCTTTGGAAAATAAAATAAATACAGAAACAAGGGAAGAAACCGATAATTTATTTGAAACTGACGTCAAATCAGTTAAAATATTAAACAATTCGTTCGATTCCTCTTCGTTATAGATATGGAATCGAGTAATATGATTGTGTTCAATAAGCACCTCAGATGGAATTGGTTCTGGCTCAATAACATCGCCAAATGATAGAGCTTGGGCAATTATTTGGAGACCAATTGCGCAATAATCTTGATTGATATTATCTCCATCCTGTTTAAGTGAATTCATTACTACTTTAGCGATATTCTTATAAAGATTCAACCGGTCATCTTCAATTGATTCCTTAATTGTTGTAACTGATTTGTCAAGAAGGGCCTTTGTTAAAACCATACCATATTTCAAAAATTCATCCCCCTCTCCTTTTGAACCGCTAAGCAATTCAGCAAAACACTTACAAGTAAACGACATACTATCAACAGGAGATTTACTCAAGAAATCTGCCCATAATGAAGCTAACGAAGGATAGTAGCTGATAATTTTAAACCAAGTAAAGTTATCAATGGTTTCGTAAATATGATTGGTTGGTTTGATTAGTTTATGTACAAGGTTACTGAGATCAAAGGTCTTTTTATCTGAATTTAATTTGGTCATTATACTCGATAATTCATCTGAATCAATTTCAAGTGTGGAGCAAGGCCATTCCCCGAGTGAAAGAGGACCTAAACTATTGGTATGTTTGAAATAATGAACGGCATTAGATTCAGATAGCCCAAGACTAATCAAGTAATCAGTTTGGGCCATTGGAGGTGAAACATTACTGGAATCCAAATATGTGAACTTGGTAATTGAACTGTAATCTCCACTGAACAAATTAATTCCAATATCAATAAAATCTTCCATTAGCGACACCGGAAGATTGATTCCATGAGATTCAAAATGTTTCAAAACAAGATCATAGTCATGTCTAATATGAGTGATCGAATAAGCAGCAGCGGTATCACCGGCACTTGCTTCATCAAGTCCAATAAAAAAAGAATACCCAGAATTCGGTAAAACACTATAGTGATCAGGATCGGAAAGGTATTTCAAAAGTTTCATTGTTTTAGAAAGAGTATGAACTGTGATCGAAGTCTCATCTTGCACGATATATTTAAGAAACTTTTCGTCCAACTTCTTATCAAAAGAGTCCGGGATAGATCTAATCATTTCAGCAGTACGTGACATAGCGTGTCTATCAACTTCATTTTCAAGAAGCGAATATGCAAATGAAGTTTGGATCATGTCTTTTCCTCGATCTCTAAAGTGTAACACATACCAAATAATCGAGTAAACTACGAACAAGTAACCCGAATCTTTGGCGCTATCTTCTTTCAACAAGAGGGAAAAGATGTTACCAATTGCTGAATTGATCTTCACAGCATTTCTCCGTTCCTTGACCAAAGCAAATTCTTGACGTCTATGCATAGGTAATTTGACAAGAAACTTTAAAGTATCGGAAACCAGATGAATGAGTTGAAAACATAAAGATCTCATTTGTAAGACGTTCTTGTACATATACAGAGATCTCATTTTATGATTTGGTTTTCTGTCACTATCAGGATAATCCATGAAAATCCGAATTCTTGGATCTTCGCTACTTTCTTCAGGCTGACAAGTAGTTTCAATCAAAAGTTCTTTATCAAGATTGGTTCTCATATAATTCTCTTCGAGAATAACTCGTTTGAGTAATTTCCCAAGAGTTTCAATGAAAGTCAACCCAACTTCTTCTCCGAGACATACCGTGATTAATTTATAATTTTCATGAGACAAGACATTCCATTTGAAACAATTTCCACTCATTGCAATATGGACTAAATTCAAATCTCTCAAGAACTGGGTACATTTTTCAGGTTCATTTGAAACATAATCGAAATATGATTGATTGTCAGGAAATTGTAAGAATTCATTTAACAAGGGAGATTTAGTGGTTGAATTTAAAAACTCAAAGAATGCAGGAATATTGTGTTTGTTATCTTCTTGATCAACAAAATATGCAAATAATTCGACTATGCTAAAACATTCGATGGCGAAATCAAATGGGAAGTTTGGAACTCTGAGAAGATTCAACCATTCATCAAATTTGACATGCTCGAGTACTTCATCACTCCAATTCCCATCGGAGACCAAACCTCGAAGGAATGAAGCAGTTGCTTGGTATATACAACCATATTCTGAATCATCCCATTTTTCAATGACCTGATGCAGTTCTTGTTCAGTGAAATACCTTATACCGGCGATTTTATCATTCACAAGAGATGGGATTTCGTTAACCAACTTTTTGACTTCTCTTATTATGACTGGTTTGAAAGAATTATAGTGTCTTCCCAATTCATCGAAGGATTCTCCTAAACTACTAGCTCTGTAATTTTTGGATAACACTTTACAGTATTTGACGTCTCTGAAGATTTGAAAATAAGTAGCAAAACAATCATGATCTTCAACCTTCTTCAAACCATCTTTATTCAAAGCTATAGCACCCAAGACCTCGGGTAAAGAAACCAATAAATCACCATCAGGCATGAATAAGTTTCCAAAATTGTCAATGATTGTATCGATGACATCTGCTTCATTTAATATAGCAAATGCAGTGGGTTCATTATGAATAATATAGAATATAGAATCGACGGTAGATGAAAGGATATTTGGGCCAAAAGTTCCAGGATTTGTTAAAATCAGATTGAAACTCTTGAGAATCGGCGAATCAAATAAATTTCTTAATCGATCACCACTATCCCACCGAATCAAGTAGTTGACCAATTTAAGTAAATTTCTCATGAAACTGGCCTTTCTGAAACATATAGTATAATGAACGACGGCATCCTTTGGAGCGCCTCCACCAATAAATGGATCTTCTAAAGCAGCATTGACTTCTTGACCCACGACTTTAATTATCAAGTCAAACCCATTATTATTGACGAAATCATTCAAAGATTCGGGGGAATTGAAGAGAAAGACAGATATAAGATGAACAGCAGCAGAAGCATGCCACCAATATAGTTGGGGGTCGATCATGAAACTCATCAATTCTCTTAATAGTCCTCCAGAAGCAAATCTGGCCGATAAACTTTTAGCGTCAAGTAAATTACCAAGCATATTGAAGAAATAAATATACCCGTTCAAATTACAATCTTTATCCTGTCTCAATAATTTCTTATGAATATGTCTTAAAGTTTGATACAAAACTCCATGATTGACATTCCCACCTAAAGCTTTTACTAATTCACCTCCCCATACCTTTTTCAAGGCAATGCAACCAAGGGTTTTCACGGCCAGAAAGAAAACCTCATGAGAATATTCATCCATGTTGGAAGGTAGAATCATATCAACTAGAAAATTGAAAATATACGGTTCAGATTCAAACACTTTAGCAGAAATATATTCTTCGGTGGAACTGCAAACAATAAAGCAAATAGCATATAATTTGCACCTCAATAAATCATGTCTTAATTTAATACAATCATGAGTTGAAGTATTAAAACTTTTAACCACATGAGCGTGAAGAGAAAAATCAAACCACTTATGTTTTGGCACCGATTCGGTAGCTTTATCAAAGATTTGCTCAATTGACAATTTTCTAACATTTTGTTCCAGAATCGTGAAGGTACAAAGATTATCAGGATCCAGTTTTCTCTTGGATTTTTTGGGAGTTGGAGACAGATAAAACGAGAAATTGATTGATTTCCATTCTTCGGGGATTCCATCATGTTTCAAACTCGAGACATAGGAGAAATGATCACCAATTACCGGCGGTTGTTCAGGGGTTTTACCATTTTTCTTCATGGAATAATTAGCAGGAACAAGTGGCGGATAAGAAAACACAATTTCAAGCATCTTCTGTTTCAATTCCTTGGTGGCAGGGAACTTTGAATGGGTCTGGTTATACCGTTCACTCAACGATACCGATACTTCCAATGCCGATAATCTAACCTTGATAGAAGCGCTATTGATCAACAGGAAAATCCGGTCATTACTATTATACAAATTCCGGTTCTCGCAATGTTCCAACAAGGTGAAAGTGA
This sequence comes from Yamadazyma germanica, assembly GCA_030574815.1. NCBI lineage: Eukaryota > Fungi > Ascomycota > Pichiomycetes > Serinales > Debaryomycetaceae > Yamadazyma > Yamadazyma germanica. Next base: position 53,210 of record JAJMFS010000013.1, on the reverse strand, counting down.
ACTTCAAACAAGCAACTACCAACAGTTCATCGTCACCACTCATCAAACACAAATTGGCAAACTCCGAATCAAGCAGATATTTGGTGATAATCGACTCGAATATCGTATCGAATCGGTTCAAAAGATCAATCCAATGAAACAAATCCCCCCGAGGCTTATTCCACGGCAAGTTGGCCATCAATTTGGGCGGCAATTGGTCAATGTCACAGGTGGCCAACTCGTTGACAAACTGGGATAACGGCAATGCGAGTTGCATTTTGGCCAGATGATCTTCTTTTACAATGATCATGGCGGGTGTTGCGGACGTGTTTGTGGATCTGTCAATAAATATATACGTTTATGAGTTTCGGGTTTGTGGCGGCTTTTGTTTTTTTGTTTTTTGGCGTTTCTTTGGCGTTTTTTTCAAGCTTTGCCTACAACTATGGGATGCAAAAACCTGGAAACTGTAGAAAATTATATAGCAAGTGCGAAATTTTTCAGGCATCTCTGGAGATAGTGATGACAGGACACCCCCCCACAGGCAATTCCGACGAAGCACCGGATCTGGACATGCAGCCTGGATCTGGACTATCGGTGAAAATACACCCCTTTTTGAAGCCTCTCGTTCCGGTTCCTACGGTGCCAAAACACTATAATCCGTTGAAAAAACGGTCTCAATTTGACGCAATGGCCTATAATCCATACTTGTCACAACATCCTTCCAAACGGGCCAGGTCCCTCCAACTAAGTAACGGCAAACATATACAGGCGGCATCCCGAGACCGGGAAGAAATGGAACATCGCCAAAAAACCGCTGCAAAACAACGGCAACTTGAACAAAAGGGCCTCTTACCAAATGGCCCATTGGCAGAGCTGTGCTTTATGCAGGAGCCAGTTCCCCAGGATATATTATGGTACGACTTACCGTATGTCAAGGGTCTGACGTATGACAAAATTGACCAGGTAGTATTGGACAATGACCAGGCTCCGGTATCGATATATATCCAGCATCCTCCGTTTTTGAAACCCAGTTATGCCCTGCTAATTCCGGGAGAAAAGCCCATGTATTTGACTAAAAAAGAACTTAAACGGAAACGGAAAAATGAACGTCAACAGCGATATAAGCTACTTCAGGAACGGATCCGAAACGGTCTTGAGCCACCGCCACCGCCAAAAGTCAAGCTACTGAATCTTATGAGTGTGCTTACAAATGAGGCCATCAAAGATCCCACGGCAGTGGAGAAAAGAGTTAAACAAGAAGTGGCCCAAAGAGCCAAAGTGCATAACCAGCAGAATGAAGCCCGTAAACTTACCAAGGACCAAGTCCATGAGAAACATCATCAAAAACGAGAGCTGGATATGTCCAAAGGGATCTTTCGTAGAGTTTATAGGATCGATAAGCTTGTAGATCCCCAGCATTTCTTCAAGGTTGATAAAAATGCCCAGCAACTCGAGCTCAATGGCCTTTGTATAGTCACCAAAGAGATGACTTTGGTGGTGGTGGAAGGGGGAAATAAATCGTTGAAGTTCTATAATAAACTTCTAACCAAGAGAATCGATTGGACCAAATCTAACCACGGAATCGATTTATCAGGTAACAGAGCAGTAGAGATATGGGAAGGGCAGGTAAAGGACCAGAAATTCAAACGATGGCTGGTATTAAAGCCCCCAAATGACGAAGAATTGCACAGTATTCTTACCAGATTCGATTTGCATCTGGTCTGGAGACTGGCATATGTAGAATAATGTTAAGTAATGTACAATTGTATTAGATATGGTGGTGCCGACACTACTTGCTTGTACCAGTGCACACCTACCCCGGTCGCAAATCAAGTCCAGCTTCGGAATTGAATTTTCACCAACAATTATGGCCGCTGCTTATACTATTTTTGGGAAACAAGTTCCTGCTCATGTGGTACGTATACAACCCAATTGATATGTTCGGGGCATTCTATATACCACCGACAATGAGAAAATCCCGAGTTTCGATTTTTTTTACTAACGGTAGCTCTCTATTTTGACCTTAGGCTCTGTCGTGGGATTCGTTGCGTTTCCTCGTTCTAAACCTGCTGCTGCTGCCGCCCCAACTCCGGCCGCTCCTGTCGCTACCAAGGAAGACGATTTTGATTTAGAGAAATTCATCAAGTATGTATGATTTTATTTTTGTGGTGGAGGTTTTACTAACGTTTAGTGATTTATCGAAGGAGGAATCTAAGTAGAATATACGATGATCTTTTATTTCTGTTTTTCTCTTATTTCTTTTCTGTTCTGTTCTGTTCTGTTCTTGTTACTTAATGGTGTGAAGCCTCTAAAATTGGGGGCCCTCTTATCAGTCCAGGGACGTTGGGATCGGTTAAAGCGTACGATATTGCAGCTAGGAATATAAACACAGGGTATAACAATTGCATTTTGTTTTTGCAGCCATAACAATCGAGAGATTTTATACTAAGGTTTTGATATGGGTGAATGATGGCAGGCTAAGGTTTTGATATGGGTGAATGATGGCAGGCTTGGAACGTAGTAAAGATAGTTTGGTGAAGATAAATATGTACAAAGTTACGCCTGTTTTATATTCATTGAAATATACAACATCCGTTTATTTTACCAACATATTGATGGGTTGATTGAAAGCTTGGATCAGGTGAATCTTCTGTTGCTTCTATCGTGATCTCAGAGTTTGTTACTTCTAAATTGTCCAGGACATAAGAAGGTAATACTTCAACCGATAAGCCTCCAGTATTGGAGGAGGCGTTTTCGATACCGTAAATATTGAATTGTTCAAGAGCTGAAGTATATGTATCATCTTTCGAACCATGTGAGTCATTATCGGTATTCAAATCATTGGATTCATTAGAACTTTTGGAAACGGCAGACGTGAAACAAATTGCTGATATAGCCAATCTCCCTAATAGTTGATAAATCCAATCCGTTGTATTTGTTTCTCCTCTAATGTGGGGAAGGTATTTTGGTGGTGCAGTTCTCTTGTACTCTTTATTAGGATAGTTTTCCTCTTTTATGGTTTTTTCATTGGTTTCTGGAATTTCATTGGTATCTGGAATATCATTGGTATCTTCATTTATATTGTCATTTCTCTTGTCAGTATCTTCACCAATCAAATTGACTTTATACGCTTCATTGATATCATTGTTGTCTTCAACACATTCGTAACTTAACTTTGAAGTATACTCATTATCTGTCTTGGTTATTTCATCCCCATCGCCCAATTTGATTGAAGTGGGGGAACATTTACTGGCAAAATGGGTAATATCACATAATTCCATTCGATTGTGATTCCAGCCTTGTACAGAAGTGATCTTTGCGGCAGCCACACTACTGTCTAAATCCCAATATTTTTCAGCATCCCCAAAATTGGCCTTCCCTAAAGCTATAGTTGTTGCAGCAGCAAAAGCTATCGATTTCTTAGGGTTCATCTCTGTGGCTTTTTTGCAACCATGCGAGAGAATCGGTTGGGCTCTCGGGTTATGTGCAGGAGTTATGATCTAAAATGGAATATTTAATATAATATTAAAACATATAAGTATTTAGTATCCGAAATTATAATCACCCGATAACCAGATATTGAGCATTTCTAAGGCAACTTCTGGTTGGTCGTGTGGAACCATATGACCAGCATCATAAACTCTTAGAAATGTGAATTGACCATCACCTCTAACTTCTCCGTATTGTTCACCAGCAGTTGAAAGCCAAGGAGAGAACTCCGTTTTGGAGAATTCTTGTTGGTTCTTGTATTCAACAGTATTGGACACCTCGTTGTATCCGTACCAATGACAAACAAAATCTTTATCACCAGCATAATGTAATACTGGTATACCATAATCTAACACCTGGGCGATATACTTTTGGTGGGGTTCAATACGATCTTTTTGATCGACAAATCTATTAAGAATGTCATGATTGCAGAACTGAAACGTCAAATTCGAAGGAATATCAAGGGTATCTTTAACGAGATCCAGATTCATATAATTGGTGACATAATCCATATCATTATAACAAAGATTATCATTTTCACAAGGTCTTCTTAAATCGTAGGGATTCAAGTTTTGTTCGGTTAGTGGAGCATAAGCTCGATCACAATAATGGGATTTTAAAATACAAGTAGCTATATTATCCGATTGATCACAGATTTCTCTGAATACAGCACAGATTTGCATTTCGGATTTTATATCTGTACATTGTTGTTCGGTAAGAACATCAAGGCCAGTTTCACAAAGCATATTATAATCAAACCGCAGTTGATATGATTTCTGAACGGCTCCATTGCCTACCAATATTGAAGTCAACTCAAAAGACCTTTCTGGATGACTGATGATTTCTGCTGCAATACGAGGGACATAATGGCCAGCATACGATTCTCCAGAAACGTGGAATTTATTATTCAAGAATTTGGGATATTTCTTAAAGAATAATTCCAAGAAAATATAAACATCTTTGGCAGCTTTTCCGGTAGTATCGACATCTTCAACTGGAGCATAAGAATATCCAACCCCAACCGGTTGATCCAAAAAGATGATGGAGGCATTGGAATTCCAAGATGAAGGATTGTAGACTGGTTTCAAATCAGAATCAATGAACGAAGGACCTAATTCAAAAAATAACCCTCCATCTGATGCACAACCAGGTCCACCATTAAGCCATAAGAGGATTGGGTCGTTCCTTGGATCATTTCTACTTTCAAAAAACCAATAAAAGAAATGTTTATCAACATCTCTAACATCCAAATATCCGGAAACCTGTTCCACCGTATCTAAACCCAAATCTTTAGCCCCTTTTTTAGTCCTTAATTGGTGATGTTCATGATCAGGATGGGTGAAAATATCATATTCCTCAGTTGATGCTTCGGGTGGAGCATTGGCGAAAACCAGAAGACGTCCCAGTGTCAGTTGACGAGCTGAAATATCAGCATTAGCAGTCTCCAAATATCTCTGTAATTGACCAGGGGTAACTTGTTGTAAAAATGTGTCCCACATATTTTCCATATTAGCCATAGACATTTTCTCGGGGAATGGCTGCAAAAAATTCAACTCATCCAACAAAATCCTATCCTCTTGGAAAAATGATTGAAGGAGATGGGGGTGTCCCAATACCACACATACAAAAGAGAAGACCACAGTGGTTGCAAACTTCATTGCAAAAAGAACAATACGTAGAAAGTCCCATTATGTACGGCACCAGATAAGAATCGAAATCGGCGTGCGAGAACCAAAAGAACAATAGTGATAATATATTAATATATTCAGATCCCAGATCCATGGTATTAGCTAAGAAGCCTAAGAAGCCTAAGAAGCCATGCAGTATAATTACCTCCTCTGGGCTGTAATATCGGTAATTGCAGTTCCCTCCCAGATACTTTACAGCATTTATATTTTCCGATTTGGAACCGTTTTTTGCAACCATTAATTTCAGAGTAGGCTTACTTCATTCTTATGTTTCCTGATCGTTCTGCATGTAGTAACAAGGTATATTCAACATATATAATCATATCCACAGCAAAACAAACCTGCACTTAAATCCAACCACTGTTGTTGTGCCCCGTTTCGGAAATTCAGGGTAGCCCGTTACGGTAATCAACCATTGCTATCTAATCAAATCCGGAAACGGATTGCAAATGGTGTCGGACACGCCGTAAACAAACACGCAGATGAAACAGGTGTGTTTACATTTCATCACCAGTACACGTCTGCTTACAAATGACGGGTAGCAGAGAATACATTAGTCCATGAAAATATACGTTATACATGGGGGTTTTGCAGTCAAGAAATAATACATACATCCCCAACCACAAATAGCCAGTATCCCCCCAAAAAAACCGGATCAAGACACCCAATTCCCGCCCCATACCCAACAACAGCCACCGGCTGGACACGTCTCCCGCACACGTCTCCTGCACACGTCTGTTTATTTTCAAGACGCGATCGCGTCCTATATAAGATGGCCATTTCCCATCGATCTTTTTTTTCCTTATACCTTTCCTAATATATGATGTACGTGTATAAAAGAGGAGGTCACAAAGAGCCGGTCAGATTTGACAAGATCACCGCTAGAGTTCAAAGATTATGTTATGGTTTAGATACAAAACACGTTGATGCTGTTGCTATTACCCAGAGAGTCATCTCGGGGGTTTACCAAGGGGTCACTACCATTGAATTAGATAACTTGGCAGCCGAAACTGCCGCTTATATGACGACCATCCACCCGGATTACGCCATTTTAGCTGCCAGAATTGCCGTGTCTAATTTACACAAACAAACCACCAAGCAATTTTCCCTTGTTTCCAAACAATTATGGGAATACATTAATCCAAAAACCGATAAACATTCTCCCATGATCTCGGAGGAAACATACAAGATTGTTGAAAAACATGCTGACGAGTTGAACTCGGCCATTGTCTACGATCGTGATTTCAACTATAATTACTTTGGTTTCAAAACCTTGGAAAGATCTTATTTGTTAAGAATCGATGGGAAGGTCGCTGAAAGACCCCAACATTTGATCATGAGAGTTGCTATTGGTATTCACGGAGATGATATCGAAAGGGTCATTGAAACTTATAACTTTATGTCCCAAAGATACTTCACCCATGGATCTCCAACCTTGTTCAATGCTGGTACTCCAAATCCTCAAATGTCTTCATGTTTCTTGGTTGCCATGAAGGAAGATTCTATTGATGGGATCTATGATACTTTGAAAACATGTGCTTTGATTTCTAAAAGTGCTGGGGGTATTGGATTACATATTCATAATATTAGAGCCACTGGTGCATATATTGCTGGTACAAACGGGACCTCAAACGGGATCATTCCTATGGTCAGAGTGTTCAACAACACTGCCAGATATGTTGATCAAGGTGGAAACAAAAGACCTGGTGCTTTTGCCTTATATTTGGAACCATGGCATGCTGATATCCTTGATTTCGTCGATATCAGAAAAAATCATGGTAAAGAAGAAATCAGAGCTAGAGATTTGTTCCCGGCTTTATGGATTCCTGATTTGTTTATGGAAAGAGTTGAAAAAAACATGGACTGGACTTTATTCTCTCCAAATGAAGCTCCAGGTTTAGCTGATGTTTATGGTGATGAATTCAAGGAATTATATGAAAGATATGAAAAGGAAGGTAGAGGTAGACAAACTGTCAAGGCCCAAAAGATCTGGTATGCTATCTTGGAAGCTCAAACTGAAACTGGTACTCCTTTCATGTTATATAAGGATGCTTGTAACAAGAAAACCAATCAAAAGAATTTAGGGGTTATTAAATCATCCAATTTGTGTTGTGAAATTGTCGAATATTCTAACCCTGATGAAGTGGCTGTTTGTAACTTGGCATCGATTGCTTTACCATCGTTTGTCGAATCTGATGAAAGCTCCACTTGGTATAACTTTGACAAATTACACGATATTTCCAAGGTTGTCACCAGAAATTTGAATAGAATTATCGACAGAAATTATTATCCAGTTCCAGAAGCTAGAAACTCCAATATGAGAAACAGACCTATTGCTTTAGGAGTTCAAGGTTTGGCTGATGCTTTCATGGCTTTAAGATTACCATTTGATTCTCAAGAAGCAAGAGAATTGAATATCCAAATCTTTGAAACCATTTATCATGGTGCCACTGAAGCCTCTATTGAATTGGCTGCCATTGAAGGAGCTTATACCACATATGAAGGATCCCCTGCTTCTCAAGGTTTATTACAATACGATTTATGGGACAGAAAACCAACTGAATTATGGGATTGGGATACTTTGAAACAAAAAATGGCCAAACATGGATTAAGAAACTCTTTGTTAGTTGCTCCAATGCCTACTGCTTCTACTTCTCAAATCTTGGGTAATAATGAATGTTTCGAACCATATACTTCTAACATGTACTCGAGAAGAGTGTTATCGGGAGAATTCCAAATCGTTAATCCATACTTGTTGAAGGATTTGGTTGATTTGGGACTTTGGAACGAATCTATGAAGAACAATATCATCGCCAACAACGGTTCAATTCAAGGATTGACCAATATCCCTGATGAAATCAAGGCTCTTTATAAAACCGTGTGGGAAATCAGTCAAAAACATATCATCGATATGGCTGCCGATAGAGCGGCATTTATTGATCAATCCCAATCATTGAATATTCATATTAAAGACCCAACCATGGGTAAATTGACTTCAATGCATTTCTATGGTTGGAAAAAGGGTTTGAAAACGGGTATGTACTACTTAAGAACCCAAGCTGCTGCCGCTGCCATTCAATTCACTATTGATAAGGATTCTGCTTCTCAAGCCAATGACACAGTTGCTGCTTTGGAGAAATTAAATGGTAGAAGATATAAGCCAAATACCAAAGTCGCTACTTCATCGGGAGATGAAGGTACTAGTACTAGATCTGCTTCAACTGAACCAACTGAACCTTCATCGATAGATAATTCCCTTGCCGAGTTAAAAATCACTGAAGCTCCAGCTTCTGCCGAAACTGCTGCCACTGAACCTTCCACCACTACTGAAACAGGTGAAGCAACTGAGAGTGATATCTACTCCTCTCAAGTCATTGCCTGTGCTATTAACAATCCTGAATCATGTACTATGTGTTCTGGTTAATGTGTATGAGTTTGTAGCTTATGAATTTTGTATGTTAATGTAAAAGATAATAGATTGTTCTCTTTGAAGTATTTGACGTTTTTAAAACCAATCGATCTAAGTGATTGACCTTGTGATTGTTCTCTTTGAAGTATTTGACATTTTTAGAACCAATCGATCTAAGTGATTGACCTTGTGATTGTTCTCTTTTAGAGCATGATTGGTGTTCATATATATTTACTGCTTTGCTTCCTGTGTCCCTTCACTAGGTCGTAGTCTGATTTGTTGGATCTTTCCTTCAGTACTTACTTCCACTATCTTACCTCTAGAAACAAACTTATACACCTTTGTCGGTGGTGAAATGGGAACAATATACCCATTCAATCCTTTCGGTTTGGGTTGGAGAGTTCTGGTACTAACCACTTCACAGTCCCTGACTTTCCAGTTGTGTAATTCGACTTTGTTAGGGAACTCAATTGCCAATTTCTGCAAATTAGTCAATAGACCAAGACTCTTGTATAATTCAGAACTTGTATCAAATAAATGACTATACTCGGCTATCACCATTGCACATACTGTTTTAAGGCTTTTGAGTCTATTTGGACTGGGAAACTCCAATTCAATGATTTGATTCATGAGTTGTGGAATGAAACATGGACATTCGAAATCAACGTATAAACTAATGGAATACTTCGATTTCATCTTGGGGAATTTGCTATAAAACTCAAGTAACGTCGAAACTGAACTGAATTTTAAACAGGTTGATTCTTGATTCAAGTAGAGAGTATGCCATATTATAAAGTTTTGAAATGATTTGTGGTAATGGTCTATTTCATCATTGTATGTAAAATCATCTTCAGTGCTGATGTAATTATCAATTACAACTATGGTACGAATAAGTGTTTTGTGGCTGTTTTCTTGTTTCTTTTGAGCAGCAGTTAGGCTCTTACAGTTTTTGAATTGAATCCGTTGGTATTTCATAGCTAATGCTTGGACTCTGATTGACGGGAAATGGCTGCAAATTTATACTAACTTCTTGCTATGCTACAGAGCAGATCAACTGTACGTTCTGCCCCTCTGGTCTACAATATCTGATCTATTGACTTACTCTGTATCGGTGTATACTTATGTGAATTGTTCCACTGTATACCTTTTCTTTACATTCTCTACATTCTTTACCTTGTTTAACTATTACATAGGCACCCAGGCTATTTTCCTATCAAATAGGCAGTTCAGGTAGTGCCGCAGCCAAAGTGAAAAATTTCAAATATATCCTTATCTTGCATAGTCGTCAGATACTGTTGGAACCGTTAGTGATACGTATAATTGTAAAGGTATAATAAGGTGATACCATACCGTTCGGCTGCTAATTAGACTTAAACTTTATGTCTCACAACTTTAATCCAGAAGTGATTCCCCTTGAAGATATGTCAAGAGTACCGGCTACTGAGAGTACTGGCGAATCAGACCTTAGAGATAATACGAATAATCCGTCAGATACGTCAGACCTGCCAGAGACTGAAGCCGATCCTAATGAGGCACTTCTTGATCTGGAAATAAGACAATTTCAACATGAACAAAAGTCCAAAATCCGGAGGTTTTTCGATGGGTTGTGGGATGGCCCAGCACAAATATCCGACGAGCCACCAGCCAGATTCACCGGACCCTTACAGACATTGGACCTGGTCCCCGATAGACTTGATCGGATGTTACTGAAGACGTGGAAAATCGTCATTTTAATAGGATACTGCTTGATGTGGTATTTCTGTATTCACCTGATTCTCTGGAGATATTTTACCCAGGCTCCTAGTGGTAGTGATGGAGATGTGGTTTCTTTGGGATGTACTGACCAATTTTGGATGGGGAAGAATGGAGCTTGTGGTCTTGATGGACAAGATTGTCTTGCTAATCTAAACAACGACATAACCTTCAGATGCCCTGCTTTATGTGATAGAAGTTGGACATACTCTCTCATTCCTATAGGAGATCAGAGAATCAAGTATAGAGGCTACTTCATTGGTGGAGGCGATGACGTTAAAGATGGAGAGAAGGGCCAATTATCAAATCCATATAGAGCTGATTCATTTATCTGTGGATCGGCAGTGCATGCTGGGATTATTCTGCCGTTCATTGGAGGATGTGCTAAATTATCATACTCCAGTGGAGCACAGGTAAAATTCGAATCGACAAAGGGACACTATGGAGTTGATGACTCTATTTCTTTTGGTTCATTTTTCCCAGCTTCCTTCTTCTTCAAGTCCCTTTCAGGTGGTATGAACAATTGTTACGATCCAAGATTACCGGTGCTTATGCTAAATATCTTGTTTGGTCTCCCTATAGTATATTTAGCTTCTGGAGAAGTTATATTTTGGGTGGTTAATGTGGTAGGATTTTGGACAATTGTATTGGCCACTGACCCTCCTATCCAGGTAGATTTTAGAGATTCTGAGACTACGGCCAGTTTGATATCCATTGGATTAGAGAGATTTTTACCTTCTTGCTTCATTTTGTATGTCATTTGGAGCGTATCGACCCAACATACATTCACGTATCCCCCCAACCACAAAATATCTTATTTAAAACGTTTGGTACTCTTTTATCCTTTGTTCTGGTTGGGGGTATTGAACAATATAAGTTTCGATCGTTTACCGGTCGACAGGTTCACATTGAATGATTTAAAAGAGCAACCTGGAGGGGCTATTGCCGTATCAGCAATAGTTCTGTTAGTGGCTGTATGTGCCGTAATTCAGGCTTATAAAGTCTGGAAAGCCGGAATGTTCAAAAAATATATAGTCATTTATTTACTGATGATTTTGACGCTAGTGTTGATTGGATCAATTCCCGGTCTAACATTAAGAGTTCATCATTATATATTGGCATTACTTTTGATCCCCGGTTGTTTTACAAAAGGATCAACTGCCCTTTTGTTCCAGGGGATACTATTGGGATTATTCCTTTCGGGGGCAGCAAAATGGGGATTGGCTGCCATTGCTGAAACCGATACATCGTTAAGAAGAGATGATCCAAGCGGAAAGATACTTCCACCAGTGATTACAGGATTTGATCTGGATAAGGGAATCCTCTCATGGACTGACGAACCCCATGAGTATTTCACGGCTATTTCTGTTCTTATAAATGACATTGAGAGATTCGTAGCCGAGAACACCACATCCATGAATTTGAAAGAGGTTATAAGTAAAACTCCCGATTTAAGTAAATTCATCAATAATGATAAAGATACACTTCCTTTATATATAAGAATTGGACGTAAAGTCATCGGGACATCCCGATATAGTGATTTTTCAAATGCTGCCGTTTTAAATTGGCCTAAAGGAGATATAGAACTTCCCCAGCCAGGAATCACTTGAAGTTGTAAATCATATGCATGGAAGGACGCGAGAGAAAAAGGGTTCATATCATGCATAACCCCAGGTTTCCTCCACCCAACACCCAACACCTACCTCATACATTTTATATCGTTTATACACTCTATATACATACAAATATCAATCTCTGTCGTCCCGCTACTAACCCTCCCCCGGACTACCGTCTAATCAGTGTCCCCCCCAATGTCTCGCCGTGATGTCACCAGCCACGCGAAGAATTCACCAGCCTCTGCACGGAATAACCTCCAATGATCTCGTTACGTAGTCCCCAGCTAGGAGTATCTACTAGACTTAGTATAAACTCTATTCTCGGGAAATCCAAACCATACACCACTGCAGCCCGTTTAGCAGTTGAAGAGAAAAAATTGGACCTTATACCCACGGCAGGTATAAAATGGTTTTATGCAACAGATATTCCGCTCTCGAAACCGTCTTGGTTCCAATATACCAAAAGTGAAGAGCCGAAGAAATTTATGCCATTCTCCGACTATGATTCTAAAAGAATAGAAAGCCATTTCCATAAATATTATGCAAGAACTAGTGATGATATTCCTCCAATAGTTGAAGTTAGTGAAGATAGACTATTTGAAGTTAACGTCCGGGATTTCAGCTTGTGTCCGGTTTATTGGGAGGGGCCGATCTATCAGGTTAGGAGAGGTTTATGGTTCGGTAGTGATGGTTTACCTCTTGATGATGTTGCAACCCAAGAAATTGAAACGGGGTATAATGCTAAGAAACCCTACTTGTTTGACGAAGAAAGGAAACAGAAATTGTTGCAGGAGTCCAATAAAAGCATAACGAAGGCTGATATTGCTAAATTCAATTCCGAGGAGGGCATAGGCGATGAAATAAACCTTGAAGAATTCCATGATGATATAGTTAGAATCGGTGATGGGAAGGCTGTCATATTCTTTGATGATTCCAAAGCAGCTCTTTTTCCTGATTCAATGATAAATTCTTTCCAGCTTCCCATCATTAGGAATTTCGGGGCCACGTCTGTAGCTTTGATGGGAGTTTCTCAGATTCAAAGAGGTTTTACTAAGGAATTGACCGGGTCATTGTTTGATTCGTTATCTTCTAATCCTATTTCTTCATTAAATGAAATGCTTCCTGACCCCACCTCTTTTTTCTCGGGGAAAAAACCCGTCAAAAAATCAGTAAACTACTCTGAAGACAATGATGGTGATGAATCCAAGCAAAATAAGCAAATGAAAGATATGATTGAAGATGACTTTGAAAACTCGACCACCAAACACACGTCTCGTAGAAAAGTCGACCATTTGGTTCTTTGTGTTCACGGGATTGGTCAGGTTTTAGGTACAAAATATGAATCTATCAACTTTGCCCATAATATTAATATGATGAGAAACACCATGAAAGCTGTTTACAAAGATAATAAGAAGTTCAAGAAATTGGCATATCCTGAAGATGGTGAAAAAGCTGATATCGAAACCAATAATAAGGTGCAAGTTCTTCCTATTGCTTGGAGACATATGATTGATTTCCAACCTAACACCTTACCTAACAAAGAGGAACAAGAAGAAGAGGATGAACCAAGACTCCCGACATTATCACAAATTAATGTCGATGGTGTTAAGTCTTTAAGAAACATTATTGGTGATGTTGCCTTGGATATCTTGCTTTATTATGATAGTAAACACTTTCAACAAATTCTTGAGTGTGTAACGGATGAGATCAATAGAGTCTATCAACGTTATATGGAAAGAAACCCCGATTTTGATGGGAAAATCCATATATTGGGACACTCTTTGGGGTCTGCTATTTCTTTCGATATACTTTCGAGACAATACAATACTCTCTCCTCGAAACCGGATCCCAAAGTCGATCTTTTATTTGATGTCGATACCTTATTCTGTATCGGCTGTCCTGTTGGAGTTTTCAAACTTATTGGGCTGAAGAATATAGTCCATAGAAGTGATCTTCCAGAAGATTTTGACCCTAGAGATGAATCATTAAATTTTTCATCGCCTAAAATCAATTCCCTTTATAACTTATACCACCCTTGTGATCCAATTGGTTATAGATTGGAACCACTAATTAAGACAAGATTTTCGAGGTTCAAAGCTCAAGAAGCCCCATTTGCTGTTGAAGGTATAAACACTCAATTCAAAGATTTCACTTCCTTCACTGATGAACTTCAAGACAGAGTTGCTAAAGCTACTACGTGGTTTTTCAAGAAAAAGAAAACCGCTAAAATGGCCGAAGGAGTAACTGATAAATTCATCGATGAAAACGCCTTGGGGGATATCGTTAGTAGCATTGTTAAATCAAATAGTGATGATGAAGATTTTGGAGATAGTCTGAAACGCAAAATGCCACAAAGAGATTTGGAAGAACTACTAAAATTCAATAAGAGTGGTAGAGTTGATTTCTGCCTTCCAATGGGAGTTTTTGATATTTCATTAGTATCTGCTATAAGTGCCCATGTATCGTATTTTGAAGATCAAGATACTGCCGGGTTTATCATGGGAGAATTACTTTCTGGTCATTTACCTCCTGTAACTACAAAAGATATTTTGCTCAAGGAATAGGGTTAGGTTTTTCTAAAAATCTTCCAACCCTTTATCCAAATCTTTTTCAATCAATTGCAACATGCCTTTGGGTAATATTGGGGCATCCTCTTCGTCAACAATATATCTAAATGGCATTTCTGTAGATTCATATTTATTAAACTTTATTTCTGGGTAATCAATAAATTTAATTTTTTCAAAAGGAATTTGGTTGTCGACGATTCTTTGGGTGGTTCTGACAGCTGTATCAGTTGTCATTTGTAATTCTCCTAACCTTCTACCTGAAAATCCATATTTATCTCTCAACAATCCGGTTCTGTCAACCCTTGGATGGCTACCCAAAATTCCCCCAAACACGAAATACTCAAATTGTTTTTGGTCTTCCGGTACGAGCTCGGTGGTGGCAGCTGGGTCAAGTAAACAAACTTTTGATTTATCTAATCCACCATCGAGTTGTATGCACTCTTTGGTAGTCCATTGTAACCCCAAGTCAATTAAAGGCTTTGGAATGTCATTTTCAGTGGTTCCTTCGGGGAGGGATGACAAAATCAAGTTTTCTTTACCTACGTCTTTGATAATCTGACAATATTCAAGAATAACCCAAGTCGAAAACTCGGGTTCCATATGTTCAATTATATACTTCATGCGATGAGCTGAAAATTTTAATTGGTGAAAATGGCTGCAAATTGCGATACAAGCGTATCAAGTTCGTATCGCCATTTGCAGCCAAATTGCTGCTGCAAATCGCCGGAAATCAAAATTGGCATACTCAGGCAAACAGAAAATCAGACAGATAAAGAATTCTCTGTATAGTTGCTTTAACTCTCTGCTGTAATATTTTTCCAAATCTGTTTCATCTTTCCTGAAAATGTATGCTTTAATTTATATGTAGTAATGTGTTGGAAATTGACGAATACCGCTCTAAATTCATGGAAAATGCTACAAATATGGAAAGTCGAGATTATTTTGAAACAGCCCACCTCCATGATCCTATTATGATTATGGCAATGAGGTTAGTTTCGTAGATTCCAGTTGATCATGGGCAGTAAATAAACTTATGTATAACAATCTATATAATATTTAATCATTAATTAATCACTTTTTACAACAGGAATCGGAGGAGGTTTTATTAAATGCTAATCTTGAAGTGGTGTCAACGGCTAAGGAACAAGTATCAGAACCTTTAGCCCCTGATTTAACTTCAGTGGTAGTTCTAGCATAAGATGGCTTAATATCTAAGACCGGGTTTTCTGTGAAGAGATGTCTTGGTCTCAACATTAAATCAAAAATTTCGGTTGGCATAACTGGGAAATCTTCTGGAGATGGAAAATGGGTAATACCAAAAGTGTGGAACATAACGATATCTTTGTTTTCAATCTTATCAGTACCATCACCAATCCATTTTCTCATACCTCTTGGACCATCACCACTCCATTGAGAAACATGATCACCAGATGGATATAATTTACCGTACCCATAATCTTCATCAGCATATGGAATAACTTCAGTACTATATTCGGCCCATGGAGCTCTCTTTCTAACCAAGGAACCTGGTTGAGCCAAAACTTCAGGACACCAGTTAGAAACCAATTTGTAAGAAGCAGGTTTCTTGGAATAAGGATTAATCGATGCTGGGTTGAACATATCCCAAGTCCTGGATCCGACATGTTTGGTCAAAGAATCTTTAACGGTCTTGAAAACTTCCTTCTTGGAGTAGAAAGCATTACCATACATATTTTCTTGACTACCAGTTGGGAAAGGAGATGCAGAAGCATCATTAACAGAGGCAGAATTGTTGTCACCGTCAATTCTTGGATGGATTCTTAAAGAGAATAAATGTTGATGGTTATGGGCATTAACATTTGGATAGACAATAGTACCCCATGGTCCAATATCTTCAGAATCATCACAAATATAAGTGTTCAATATACCAGTTAATCTAATTTCCAACTTGATGGTACCATCTTGTCTTAAAGTCCAGTATAAACAGTATTCGTAATTAGCAGCGGTGAAAATTTGGGAAATAATTAACTTTTTACCTCTGGTGTTGATAGTGGTTTGGAAATCGTCTCTGAAATCAGAGTGTTTGAATAAAATTCCGTCATCTTCTTCATGAATACAAACAGCATTCTTCACAGTTGATGGTTCACCGAATTTATCGACAAAGTGGGCATCCATGTAATGAATAACACCTTTACAATCACAACCTAAAGCTAAAGGATTGGTACAGTTACCAGCACCATATTCACCAATATCCAAAGCATGTTTTCTTTGATGAGGGAAGTCCGGACTACCGTAAGGAACAATCATTTCAGCCAAAGAGATTCTGTGGAACAAAGGTCTAACATTACCATGATCGTTGTAATTAATATCACTCAAAACAATACCTTCTCTGTAGTTGAAACCAATGTGGAACTTGAAGTTACTCCATTCCATGACATTACCATTCAATTTAAATGAAACCCCATTTGGTTGGGTAATGTTAATTGGAGTATCCACTTCAGGTCTGAAACCCGATGGATTTTCTGGAGTACCAAACTTGTCAGCAATATGTTTTGGATGGAAAGAAGAGTGTTTGTGTTTGGAAACTTTTCTTCTTCTGTTTGGAATATCAATAAAGATAACTTTACCAGCATTCATATCAACAATTGGACAGAAATCTAATGGATGAGAGTATTGGGAATCATCAGCATCACTTCTGTAATACATCAAAGCTTGTTGCAATCTTCTGGAAGCACCCCATCTTTCATCGTATCCAATAGTCCAAGCATCACAGTAGATATTGTTCATATCCGAAGCTGATAATCCCGAAATTTCAACTTGTTTAATGACATTTGGATCTTTTCTGATAACTTCTTCGGTAGCAGCTAAATCAGCAGGAGTCAAGATTGGTTGGACACCTTCGGTACTCTTCATCAGAATAAATTGACCCGTTTGAAGATCAACTACACCTTCTTGAATAGCAGTGACATCTTCTTCAATGATAACGAAATATCCTAATCTTGGAGGTAAAGCACCATTTTTTTCCTTCCAATCATAGTAAGCATTCTTTGAAGGTTCCTTCAAAGCAATAGTGTTGAAGTTGATATTGGAATTTGGGTATTTCGATTTGATTAAATCGGCAACATATTTGATTTCTTGAGGAGTTAATGGATCTAATGGATGTCCAGGAGCAGCTGGCGGAGAGCCAGCTGAAGTGACTTGAGTGGCAACTTGTTGTAATCTTTCCATTATGGTTTACTAAAGAATTTTCTAACCAGAATCGAAGAAATGGCCATTTATATATCAACAAAAAAGTTAGTTATCTACTATCGCCCGAATAGGGTAATCATTTCCTTATCGATTCCCTATTCCTAATCGGGATATGTTTTCCCGGATCTAGAGGAGGAAGCTCAGGGCTGCGAACGACGACCGTCAAAACTCCAGCACTGATCGATGGATGTAATAGCTGTTTTAGGCAGCTCAATTCGGCGCCGTGATTTTATCAAACAGTAGTCCACGGTGAAGTCATCACCGTCCTATTCAGCCGTTTTGTCACCCATGACATGGATCTGTCACCTGGCTACAGCTGCTCCGCGCGCAATTGGCCAACAATGGTAGCGCAATTGGCCCAAGATTTAGGGCTATCCGCCAGAGATTAGACCAAAAGATAATTGGCCGGTAGCGGAATCTGGAAACTTCCCGATTCAGCTTCTATGCATTAATTACTGATTATTTACCTCTTAACTACATAACCCCCAATCTAGACCCCCTTCGACACCTCCGGTTCCTGTGCATGTGTCGTCTCCACCACCAAACACCACAAAATGAAGGGGATTATCACCATGCCCGCCGTATTCAAAACCACCAAATTATCAGTAAAAACCAGTCTGTAATATAACACATACTGTTCAATCATATCAGGTTTTGGTTGCAACGGACGCAAACGCATCAAGAAATCCATAACCACCGACGTCACCACATTAATATCATAATCATTGAATTTATAATCACCATTGACACTGTCGGTGATATTTGTCACCATATTTATCAACGTATCATTACATAACACAAGTATGCAGTTACTGATGAGGGCAATGATCCCGTTATAAGCAACGGTGAAATATGCAAAGAGTTTGAATGTATTGGGGTTGGATAATCCCGCCTGTAAACTGCCCCCAATCAACACCATTCCCCAAACATTTACCGCCCAGTAAAAAGCATCAAATGCCACTGGGAATGACGTGTTTTCAAACATCTTATATGCGGTATTAATTCTAAGAAACTGGGGGATTATCGTTTCAAATATCGGTACACTTACAACTATATACAACACGTATTTGACCATGTGTAACCTGTTTCTTTCACATTTAACCGTCTTTTCACCAAGATACCTATATCTCACGGCGATGCATATTTGGTACGACAACAACACCATCAACGCCATCAGCACAATTGTCACGTAAAGTAACTTGACATCCTTGCCGGCATTCTTGATGTGAGGTTGTCCCAGACCTTCCAATATCAAGTCCAGAACAAACAGATTTAACGTGAGATTCCAGGTACTTAAAGCGATCACTGTCATGGTGATTGTAGTACCTATTTCTTCGTTTTTCAAGTACCGGTAAATATAAAACAACACGGCGCTGAAGGAAATTACTTGTGTAGCAAGTGATACTGGGCTTTCAATCGTCATCTTTATCATTTCTCTACCTCGTATAGCACTGACTAAGAACTTTATATAATCGTAACCTTATATGATTGTAACCCTTTGTAAACCAATTGTTTCAAGGGTATTAAAAAATATTATTTTCTAAAGAAAAGCTACAAGTATCAATTTACAAATTTACAAATTATAAAATTATAAAATTACAAAATGAACATATATCGGGTTACCAGGTTATCCGTGAAGAGGTTTTCTGTCTATGTGTAGGAATGCATCTGTCAATGCGACCTTTCGGGTGTACCGGGTCCAGTGAATTCCCGTAAATAGAAAAGTAATTGGCCATAATTAATCCCGATTGGGAATTTTTCATCCTGACGGTTATAGCTGTGGTAGGTGGTCATCTATTTTGTAGATATCTCGGGGCTTCTCTATGATTCTCTATACTATATACATTTTGGCACCCACAACAAGTCTAACCGTGCATTTATCTGCAGGTTTGGCGTTTGGCACCACCGGACAGTGCATCGTGAAATTGAAATATTCATGTTATTAAAGCTATATAAAGACAAACATAGGTTGCATACTATAAATTGCTTACAATTTATCATAGTATTCTTCATAACCTGGAACTTCAGGTTTAAGACCAGCACGTTCTCTCTTTTCCTTGACAATTTGACCTGGTTTAGAACTTGGGTCAGTAACGTCACCGCTTAAAGTAGCCCAGTGATCGAAAATCAATTGTGGGAAAGCTTGACCACCAGTGGCTTGTCTTAAATCACCAGTGAATCCGAAAGATTCGTTAACTGGTAAGTAAGCCTTAATGGTAAATAATGGGGTACCTGGTCTTTGTTCTTCAGAGACAACTTGACCTCTCTTTTTGTTCAAAACAGAGTAAATACCACCAATAGCGTTTTCTGGACATTGGATTTCACACAAGAAAACTGGTTCTTGGATAGCTGGTTCAGCCAATAACATGGAAGCGTAAGTAACTCTTCTCATGGTTGGGATGATTTGACCACCACCTCTGTGAATAGCATCAGCGTGTAAAGTAACATCTAAAATGTTAACTCTAACGGATCTCATGTTTTCACCAAAGATTGGACCTTCTTTAGTAGCCCATTGGAAAGCAGCAACAACTGAATCTTTGATTTCATTCAAGTATTGAACAGCCTTGGTTTGGTCAACAACCAAATTAGGTCCGTTACCATCTGGTCCGAAACACCAAATCTTTCTGGCATCAGTAACATCCCATCCGTGTTTATCAGCCAAGATTCTAGCTCTAGATTTGAAATCATCTCTTGGGTTAATAGTACCGTTTTCAATATCTTGAGCAACTTCTTCATCTAATGATTGAGCCTTAACATAAATTCTGTTATGCTTGTTTGGAGATTTAGATAAAGCAACCATAGAAGATTCACCTTCAACGGTTTCTCTGTAAGAAACAACAGGTGGGGAGATCTTTAATGGAATACCAGCGTGATCATTTTGTAAATCAGATAAACAAATTTCCAAATGTAATTCACCAGAACCAGCAACAATATGTTCACCAGCTTCATTCATGTAGGTTAAGACACATGGATCGGATTTGGATAATCTCTTTAAACCTTCAACTAATTTTGGTAAATCGTTAGCGTTTTTAACTTCAACAGCAACTTCAACAACTGGGGAAACAGAGAATTTCATAACCTTCATGTTGTGAGAAGCTTCATTGTTAGTAATGGTACCGGATTTTAATAAAAATTGATCAATACCAACTAAACCAACAATGTTACCAGCTGGACAGTCATCGATAGCTTCGACGAATCTACCCATCATTAAAACAGTTCTTTGGATAGCTTTAATGAACAAATCATCTTTTTTACCAACTTGGTAGTTTGGACCTTGAATTCTAACCTTTTGACCAGATTTGACGGTACCAGAGAAAACACGACCGAAAGCGTAGAATCTACCTTTATCGGAAGTTGGGACCATCTTGGAAATGTAAACCATTAAATCACCGTTTGGATCACAGTTCTTGATGGATTGACAAGAAGAATCATCAGATGGACCTTCGTATAAGGTTTCGGCTCTGTAAGCTTGAGCAGTAACTGGAGATGGTAAATGAATAACAATCATTTCTAATAAAGCATCAGCAGCTGGTAAGAATTTTCTCATAACAACCTTCAATAAAGCTTTACCTTCCAATTCTTTTTCATCGGATTTCAAGTTGATTTCCAATTTTTCTAATAATGAAGGAATTTCAGCCTTCTTAAAGTTCATGATAGCATTGAATAATCTGAAAATTGGGTCTAAAACGAACATGTTGAAAGCTCTTTCTAATGGTTTTCCATCAGCATCCTTATCTTTGTTGGTCCATTTCTTAGTCTTTGGGTTGAAGTAAGAGTCACCCCATAATCTTTCCATCATTTTTACTCTGTCGACACCGAATTTCTTGGAGTATCTGGTAGCAAATTGTCTAACAGTGAAAGCCCAACCGTGTAAACCAGAAGCGAAAGCAACGGTACCCTTGTATGGGTAAACTTGACAGTCACCTAAACATGGGTCAACATAAGTGGAGATAATAACGTTAACGGTTTCAATAGTTCTGGAGAAAGATTGATATAAATCTTCTTTGGTAACTTGTAATTCCAATAAAGCTCTATCAATTTTGTTGATAACAACAACTGGTTTAATTCTTTCACCTAAAGATTGTCTTAAAACGGTTTCGGTTTGGACACAAACACCTTCAATACAATCAACAACAACCAAAGCACCATCGGTGACTCTTAAAGCAGCAGTAACTTCAGAAGAGAAATCAACGTGACCTGGAGAATCAATTAAATTGACCAAGAAAGAGTTACCAACGGTTTTTTGTTGGATTTCTTTACAGTCATCATCTTCCATAGAGGCATATAAAGAAATGGCGGTAGACTTGATGGTAATACCTCTTTCTTGTTCATCCTTTCTGGTATCAGTGAATCTAGCTTCACCGGCCTTAGCAGCAGAAATAATACCAGCTTTTTGGACTAAGGAATCGGTCAAAGTGGATTTACCGTGATCGACGTGAGCAATGACGGACATGTTACGGACATTGGTAACCTTGTCCATCAAATCACGGATTTGTTCAATAGTGAAAGCAACTAGATGAGTTAGTAACAGGTTCCTTGATGATTTTCCAGGTTTTTTGGGGGATAATTTTAAGCATTTGCAATAAATTTACATTCATTGAGTAGCGCTTAAAAAGCCTGATCCAATCGGTGGATGTATCGCCTAATAATTCTCTGAAATTTTATAACTCTTTACATACCCATTTTTAATAATTGATTAGTTGTGGTTGTACAAGATGGGAAAAGAGAAAAATTTTTGAAAAAATTTTCATTGCCATGAGGAGCACAACGCGGTGGTGTGGACACGCCGTGTAGATAACAGGATGAGAAGTACGGCCTGGCATGGGCTTCCTGGCACCAGGGGAGTTATGGAGTTGTGGTTTTTTTGTTTGTTTTGTTGTTTGATTTTCGACGTCTGTTTGTGCTGGGTATGTTCGTATTAGAAGTCTTATAGTTGTTATTCTGCTAATTACTATATAACCTACACACAAATTTTTGATTCGTTGGTGCGTGCACTATAGATATTGTTTAAGATGCTCTTATTAAACCTTTCAACCCGTTACTTCTTCGTTAATTCTTTCTTTTTCTCGTGTTAAAAGCTGTACACGTGTGGTTTTGTGTTTGCTGACTCTTACTGTGTCTTTTTTATAGTCGATTTGTAGGCTTTTAGATGGTTGAACTACAATAATAAATCCTAATCATGGTATGTAGCCCTGATCTGATTTACTAGAAAATTTTTGCGATGCAGGTATAGAACAGATGGAGGTATTTCGGTCAATTGAAGGAAATTATCAGTTGTTTTTGTATAGCTTGAATCTGGAGAAAATTCTCTATACAACGGTGTAATTTACAACCATCAATGACTCCATTATGAGCTGCTTCAAATGCTATGCCAGTTCCTTCTTGTTGTGCCATCCCGCCCCGCGCGATGAGCCATTTAATGGCACCAAGTCCGTACCACACCTCGTCTCATGTATGCTTACTAGGTACTAGAGAAACCGGCAAATAATTCTGGTCCAGTCTTTCCATCTGTTTGGATTTATTCCATACTCTGCTCTATATTCTATGTTGTCCTCCTCTACTCTGTACCCTGCTCTGTGCTTTGTACTTTATACACTACTCTGTACTCTACTCTATACCCTCTAACCTATACTCTATACTACTCCATACTCTGTCTATACAGGACATCTCTCTGACTCTGCTCACAATCTCCCTCATTAACCTCTCGCGGCTCTCGCTATCTCCCTGACTCGGTCGCCCTAATCTCTCACTAAAACTCAGTCGCTTCCTCCTCCGCTAATATGATCCCAATCACCGTTCTAATCTCCGGCTCTGGATCAAACCTTCAAGCCCTTATTGATGCCGGAAGTAAAAACTGCCTCAATGGTCATATCACCCAAGTCATTTCCTCCAGCTCAAAAGCCTTTGGTCTTGAAAGGGCTGCAAAATCCAACATTCCTACCAAATGCCATGAATTGAAAAATTATTATAAAGGAATTCCCAAAGAAAATACCCAAAAAAGATTGGAAAAAAGAGCAGAGTTCAACAAGCATCTTGCCAACCTACTTATATACGGTAATATCGATGGCACCCCGGAAAAAGACTACGTTAGACCCCAATTAATCGTTTGTGCCGGCTGGATGTTAATTTTTTCAGAGGACGTGCTTAAACCTCTTGAGTCCGTGGGAATAACCATAATTAATTTGCACCCAGCATTACCTGGAGCATTTGATGGAACTCATGCAATTGAAAGAGCTTGGAAAGCGGGCCAAGATGGTGAAATTTCTGTGGCTGGGGTTATGATACATAGAGTCATTGTTGATGTCGATAGAGGAGAGCCAGTTTTGGTAAGAAAATTGACTCTTGATAAATCGGAACTGTTGGAAGATTATGAAGCGAGAGTTCATGCTTTGGAGCATGAGGCTATTGTTGAGGGAACTAATATTGTTCTTGGTCAGATTAGTAAATAGGGTGTAGTAATGAATATGGACATGCTTTCTGTTTTTGAATTATGGGGTATCTAGATAACTTTGTATATTTGGCCGGAGGGAAAGTACATATCTGATTCTGATTAGAACACTTTATATGGCACTAGCAAACATCTTCGATAACAATTCCAGAATTCACATGGCTGTAGCTTCAACTTTAACTTATCAGTATTTCAATAAAAACTCCATAACTTAGTGAATCGCATTACTAAAGGAGAGTCTAGTATCGAAGTGAATGTCTATACAAGTCAGCTTCAGAGTAGTGTCTAGTATCGAAGCGAATGTCTATACAAGTCAGCTTTAAAGTATGGTGCACTGTACGTTGATTAACATACAAGTCATTGTAGAGAATATGTCGATAAATATATTCAGTCTATAACCTACAAATTACTAATAACTTGTTCAGTGAAACGTTGAGTAGTAGCAGTACCTCTTAAATCACCAGTTCTGTTTTCTGGACCAGAAGCAATAGTAGTCTTAACAGCCTTATCGATCTTGTCAGCGTATTCGTTCAAAGACATGTGTCTCAACATCATAACAGAAGATAATAATAAAGCAGTTGGGTTAGCTAAACCTTTACCAGCAATGTCTGGAGCGGAACCATGGACAGCTTCGAAAATAGAAACCTTGTTACCCATATTACCGGAAGGAGTTAAACCTAAACCACCAATCAAACCAGATGATAAATCAGACATAATATCACCATATAAGTTAGGCATAACCATGACGACGTTCTTGTAATCACTTGGATCAGATGCTAATTTCAAAGAAGTGTTATCTAACAATTCATAATCTAAAGTAACATCTGGGTATTCTTTACCAATTTCTTTGGCGGTTTCAACGAATAAACCATCAGATAATTTCATGATTGAAGCTTTGTGGACAACAACAACATTTGGTTTGTTAACACTCTTAGCGTATTCAAAAGCGTATCTGATAACTTTTTCCGAAGCTGGTTTGGTGATCAATTTAATAGATTGAACAACCCCTGGAACAATGGTATGTTCGATACCAGAATATTCACCTTCAGTGTTTTCTCTAATTAATACGGTATCGACGTTTTGGTAAGGAGTTTCAAAACCTTCAATACTTTGACATGGTCTAACATTGGCGAATAAGTTAAAAGTTCTTCTCAAAGTCAAGTTCATAGAAGAATGTCCCTTACCAACTGGAGTAGCTAATGGACCTTTTAAAGCAACCAAATTCTTGTTGACGGAATCAACAGCTGGCTTTGGTAAAGTGGTTCTACCGTCGATCAATAAAGGAGTAACGTCAACTGGTTCCCAATCGATCGGAACGTTGGCGGCAGCGTAAATTTCCTTAACGGCTTGAGAAATTTCAACACCAATACCGTCCCCTTCGATTAAAGTGACGGTATATTTCCCGTTAGCGTTTTTTTGACCGGTGAATTGACCTGGGATGTAAGATCTGGTTAATTTAGGAGCAAAAGCTGATCTTTTAGTTAATTGTCTGAACATATTGATGTGGAAAATTATGAGAAATGTAAAATTAATGAAAAATTTTGGGAGTTTTCGCGTTGGCCAATAGGCATTTGAGCAGGGCAGCAGCGAAAGTGTTTTTCACTCCGATCTGCTACTGAGACCTTGATGTGCGACAGGACTACCGACACTTACCGCGAAGATCCCGCGATACACTACCACGGCATCCGTCATCTACCACTAATATTACTACTACTGTTACCCCGGCTCCGATTTCAGACTCCGAACTCCATTGCCGATTCACAACTCCGAACTTTATTTCCGATCCTGTACTCCGACCAGTCGATGGTGTTGGGGTTTCTTGTGTTTCTGTTGATTGTTGTTATATATGTTATGTATGTTATATATGTTATGTATGTTTTGTATGTTGTATACTTTTTGTATGCTATGTATGTTTTGTATGTTTTGTATGTTATACGTTGGGTATGTTTCTGTTCATAGTCTTTTCTGTCCACCTCTCACCATTGGCATCCATCTTCTTACCGCTGTTCATATGCAGGTCACTTACTTCAGGTATTTAAAGACGATCGATTTTGATGTGTTTTGGTGAAGTTAAGTTAATCTTTGGGTTTGTGGTTTTTCTATTGATCTGTGAATACTCCAGATCTTTTTCCTTCTTTCTATCATCCCTCTGAAGGAAACATATCTATGGATATATAAGGATGATGATTTTCAGATATATGCAGGACATAGACTGGCTTGTAAATCCAATGAGACGACGTTGTTTCCAGTGCTTATGCACTACTTCCCAGAGAAGTGTCTATTACGTACATGTTTGTTGCACGACTGGCTTTAGCTATCCTACTATATCTTCTATCCATTTTAAATCGTCCATTCGGTATTTAGTTATATAGATTCTATAGGTATTCTCTCAAAACCGTATAAGGGAACCATAAATATTTGTTACGACAGAGTTAGTTATTCAGGCCTTGAAAAGTACATCTTCTATTTACCTTGATTCTTGATTCTTTTTCCATGTAGAGTGGTAATGGCAGAAGCTACTACTAAGACTTGAAGAAAAGTAATCATTGAAGATCTTTTGATTCCCTCGAGTTTTCTAATCCATTTACAATTTGTTTTCTGTTCTGTATGCAATAGTTCGTTATTCGTAATAACTTTTACAAATATTGGATTACTTCTCTTGCTCAAGAACAATTGTCGAAGAAACAGAATTGAAGACCAGAATTTTTGCTGCCTTTTTTGGTAATCCTTCATATCCGATTATGTATCAATATTTTCAATGAACAATTGTTCGTTCAAATTCAATTAAGCCTGTTCTCTTCTTCATGGGGATTCAATATATCAGCTGACAGATTCTAACATGTTATAAGCCTTGTCATCAATTTTTGCAGCCAAAATTAGGAAAGACAATAGAGCGTTTGTGGTTGATCGGGAAGACATCTAGAAAAGCCATTAGTCTGGCAATATACAATATAGATTCACTGCCATCTACACTATGTCGATTGTATATATATTCATTACTATATACATGGATCAAAATATCCATGTTACACGTCAACTTCGATCTCTGGCTTTGTGGATTGAAACTTCAGTCTAAAACTTCAGCGTCAATCTTTTCTGGCTTTATAACTTAATAACAGCTCTGATACAATCACCATTATGCATGTCATCAAAAGCGGTATTGATTTTTTCCAATTCATGTCTATGAGTAATGAAATCATCAACCTTCAATTTACCTGCCATGTAATCATCAACGATACCTGGTAATTGAGATCTACCTTTAACACCTCCAAAAGCAGCACCCTTCCAAGTTCTACCAGTGACCAATTGGAATGGTCTAGTAGAAATTTCTTTACCAGCAGGAGCAACTCCAATAATAATTGAGGTACCCCAACCTTTATGACAAGCTTCCAAAGCACTTCTCATAACACCGACATTACCGGTACAATCAAAAGTGTAATCACAACCACCGTCAGTTAATTCAATTAATTTATCGACAATGGTAGTACCTTCTGGTAAAGTAGCACTATTAACGAAATCAGTAGCACCGAATTTATCAGCCCATTCTTTCTTCTTGTCATTGATATCAACGACAATAATCTTGGCGGCCTTTCTTTCAACAGCACCTTGAACAACAGATAAACCAACACATCCAGCACCGAAAACTGCAACATTGTCACCTTCTTGAACATTGGCAGTGATGGTAGCAGCACCATAACCGGTAGTAATACCACAACCTAATAAACAAGTCTTTTCGTAATCAGCATCTTGAGCCACGGCAACAACAGAAATATCGGCAACGACAGTATATTGAGAGAAAGTAGAACATCCCATAAAATGTAATAAATCTTTACCTTTACATTTAAATCTTGAGGTTCCGTCCGGCATAACACCTTTACCTTGAGTAGCTCTAATCTTACCACATAAATTGGTCTTACCAGATAAACAGAATTTACATTCCTTACATTCTGGAGTGTAAAGAGCAACAACATGGTCACCAACTTTAACGTTACTAACCCCTTCTCCAACACTTTCAACAACACCAGCACCTTCATGACCAAGGACAACTGGGAAAGCACCTTCTGGATCAACACCACTTAAAGTGTATGCATCGGTGTGGCAAACACCAGTGTGTAAAAGCTTGATACGGACTTCGTGGGCTTTTGGAGGAGCAACTTCAATATCTTCAATAGATAATGGTTTTCCTGCTTCCCAAGCAACGGCAGCTTTACAAGTAATGGTCTAAGTTAGTAACATACTAGTCAATTGGCACCCTGTAGGGTGATCATATATACTTACTTTTCCGGTAGTATCAGACATAATTGATAATTGACAATTGATAATGAAAAATCAGCAACTGGCCAGCCTTTTATACTTTTCGTTTCGCATTGTCAATTGGCCAATTTGGGTAATGTTGTGCGCAGGAATGAGGGAGAGATAACTGGAATAGGTGGCTAATTCCGAGTGGTTTTATCCGGATTACAAACACCTCAACCTGCGATAGAGAGACATAGGATGCCAAGTCCAATAAGATACTTGGAATTGTCATTAGTAATGCATTTGGGTGGATCGTGTGTTAATATCTCGGGTGGGTTTGTATAATCATTAAAAAATTTCCAACTTCCCCATCCTCCCATTTGTCGGCTTCTGACTAAGGTTTTGCCTATCCGCATCACTTTGCAATTGTCTCATTACCGGACTTAGAGTCTGTCCCCACCCGATTTATGGGACATGCACGACCTCATCTTGTAGAACCTTTGCTCTGGGTTAGTAACTCGGATGAGGCTTGAGGTAATTGTACGGCTGAATCGGAGGGTCTATTTTAAGGTTTCTTCTCTTGCTGTATTTTGGTTCCCAGTTATTGTACTCATCTCACTATAGTTGCTTTATTCGCTTTGTCCTACCACTTCTCTGTCATTTCCCTTGGCTCGCTTCTCTATACTTCTTATTTGTAAATAGGCACGATCCTCTGTGTGAATGTTATAGTGGGTTGGGTAAGTATCTTAATACTCTGAAACCTTAATCAAACGTTTATCTCGGTGGAACATTTTTGTACAGGAGTGTATCTAGTAGAAGAGTTGCTGGGGTTTAAGGTACTATATCTGCACTATTATTCATGGCATACACTAGTAATTATCTCACTTGAATTTATAAAATGGCAGAAAAATAGAACAAAAATGGCTGCAAATTCTTGTAAACAGTGCACATACTGAAATAAGACTGCTTGGGAAATTTTCTAGGGGTAGATTTGTGTACGTCTTTTTTACTTAAATTATAGAAGATTTTGCTTCTTTTATGTTTTCCCGAAAGTTGTCCTTGAATCTAGAAATTATAGATGTCTATGTAATTTAAAAGTTTAAAGAATTCGTGAAATTCACATATTTCCAACTTTTCCAATAAATTTTTTGAAAATTAAAGAAAAAATAACTATTCAGGCCAAAGCTAAAAAGAGAATAATGATTCAACTTCAAACATTGGCCACAAACTCAAGCACTAGTAGTGACATCTAACTAAGGGAAGTTCTTCCAGATTCGGCAATTCAGTATTTGCCGCAAAAAAATTAAAAAAAGAAGGGGGCGAGCTGGGAATTGAACCCAGGGCCTCTCGCATGCTTGTATTTCAATCTGGTAAGCCAAATCGTCGCCCAAAGCGAGAATCATACCACTAGACCACACGCCCACTTGTGAGCTATTTAACCCGGCGGTAGAAGATCAAGCAAAAATGGTGCAAGATATTACCACGATGCTAGCACGAAGCTAGCACGAGCGTCCGTCCCGGTGATTTGCTCATGCATTAGCATTGTGAGCTTGATCCGGCAATAGACCAGGCAAGCTATCTTTGAACTTCTGCTGTTCTGTTGTACCAGTTTCATTCGAAAGGCTCTTAATTTAAGGTTTTATCCATTGCTGGACTCACATAAATGCACAA
This sequence comes from Yamadazyma germanica, assembly GCA_030574815.1. Taxonomy (NCBI): domain Eukaryota; kingdom Fungi; phylum Ascomycota; class Pichiomycetes; order Serinales; family Debaryomycetaceae; genus Yamadazyma; species Yamadazyma germanica. The sequence goes on along the minus strand of JAJMFS010000013.1, from coordinate 23,127 downwards.
GTAGGCGATTGTATTTTGATGAATCGTGGTATAATATAGTGATACAGCCAAATTAAGACTGAATATCTTAAGAATACCGGGAAATCAGTGGTTTGATGTAGGAGTATATACAATTCTTTCAGCTCACCAAACTATAATTCATTTTAAAATTTCCTAGGAATCACCAGCCAAGCAGTGATAACAATTCGCTTACGAACATCAGATAGTCTTCAGAAGTTAGGTGAACAGGAAAATCGGGGCTTAAAAATACCAAAAGAATAGTGGCGAAATATGCAACCAAGAGGCAAGAATCAAATGCCTAATATCCTGCAATTTCCAATTCAATCTTTATAGGTGTCTCGATTAGATTTACCCAACATAACCATAGCGAGAACAAATTTTGCAGCCATTCTCATCACCTCTACGTAATAGAATGCCAACTCTAACATTCTAACACTCAGCCCAAGGGAACCAGAAAAAAGCCCCAAGCAAAATATGTATATATGCTATGAACTTTATTATTAGCCACATGCCACCATGTCACCTATCCCCATTCCCCTTACGAAGTCTATCATTGCACATACTATACCTCATCGCTGCGACTAAAATTTTCACTATGAGCTTCAGTAACTAACTAAGACTCAGACTTAAAACATACCTAAAGACCCTTTTCAAACTAGAAACCATGTCTGGAACCACTAAAAGAGCTGCCGAAACCATCGGTCCAGTTTCCAAAAAAATCAAAGCTTCTAGCATGATTTCTGAGCAAGATGTTGGTATCACTCAGTATATTAATACTTCTACTAGTAATGGTTTCTTGGGACTTTTAAAACAAAGATATTCCGACTTTTTGGTCAATGAAATCGATACCAAAGGAAACGTTATTCATTTGGTAGACGAAGGTATCAATCTTGGGAAAAGTAAACGGGAAAGACAATTGGAAAAACGGCAACAGGAAAGAGCAGAGCTTCAGAATAAGACTGCAGAGGAAATTGAACAGATAAAATTGCAGAAGAAACTTGAAGAAGAAAACAAGCCGAAATACGAGTTACTGGATGATAACAAAGCCCAATTATTGGAGTTAATCACTGAACAGGAATTAAAGAATATTGAAGACCTTTTCACTAACGGAGGTAATACTGAGACCACCACTCAATTCAACGATAAGCAGACTAGAACCAAACTTCACCAACTTTTGAGGGCATCATTTCAAGGGAAATTAGATACAGTGACTTCCCCAGAAAATACCTTTAGAATAGCTATAGCTAGAAGCTCAACAGGGGGTAATCCTAGGAGACATCCTCAAGAAAGTATAAATCACGTGGATGAAAATGGAGTAGTAAATTATGGGTTGGGACCGTTCAAGAATCATCTTCATTTCACTGTTTACAAAGAGAACAGAGAAACTATGGAAGTTGCATCTACTATTTCCAAATTCTTAAGAATTCCTTCAAAAAATATCCGATTTTCGGGAACAAAAGACAGAAGAGGTGTAACTTGTCAAAGATTTTCCATTTCAAAGGGAAAAGTCGTAAGAGTATCTCAATTAAACAAGGGGTTGAAAGGGATTGTTTTGGGGGGATTTGCTTATGAAGATTATAGTTTGAACTTGGGTGATTTAAACGGTAATGAATTTTTAATAGGTATAAGGGACGTTAGAGCAGCTCTGGAATCGGATGATTTAAAACTGATCATCGACTCTGGTTTCAAGACTTTACAAGATAAAGGATTCATTAATTATTACGGGATGCAAAGATTCGGAACTTTTTCGATTTCTACTCATACTTATGGAATCAGATTACTCAAAGAAGATTGGAAAGGTGCCGCTGAACTTTTATTGGCTGAACAAGATGTAGTCGTACCAGATTCTATCGAAGCCAGAAAAATTTGGGCAGAAACTGCCAACCCATCTTTTGCCTTGAAAAAAATGCCAAGTCGTTGCACAGCTGAACATTCAATTTTGAAGACTTTATCAAACGAACAATTAAATAATGATGAAGAATATAGTAGTCAATCATATTTTAAGAGTATCATGTCAATTCCAAGAAATTTGAGAATTATGTATGTCCATGCATACCAATCATATATCTGGAATAAAGTGGCATCTAAAAGGATTGAGCTATTTGGTTTGAATGTTGTTGAAGGGGACTTGGTATTGGTAGAAAAAGATGAAACTACAACCACCGAAGTCGATGAAAATGGTGATGCTTTCGAAGAAGATGTCGCTTCTACTAATTTTACGAGAGCTAGACCTTTAACAAAGGAAGATATTGAAAATGGAGCATATACTATTTATGATATTGTATTACCAATGCCAGGGTTTGATATTGTTTATCCTTCAAACAAACAATTAGAACAAGTTTATGTCGAGGAAATGAAGAAAGATGGACTTGACCCGTTTGCAATGTCTAGAAGAGTCAGAGAATTTTCATTGGCTGGCTCTTACAGAAATTTAATGAGTAAACCAGGTAACCTAGAATATGAGATTGTCAAATATAAAGATGGTGAACCATTAATTAGAACTGATGCTGAAATTTTAAGATCCGAACAACCAATTGATAGGATTATCAAGTCTGACGATGGTGATAAAACTGCCGTTATTTTGAAAATGCAGTTGGGAGTAAGTTCCTATGCAACTATGGCATTAAGAGAGTTCATGAAAGTTGACACATCAAGATTCAGTGATAGTTTAAATGTTGTAGAGTAGATAATTCAGATACTGTTAAATATATAATTCGCCATGCACGACTAAAAATCCATTGTAATCACAAGCATGGTCCATATTCACCATTTGACATATGCTATTCAATCAGACCAGTATCAGCAGCCAAACTATCCAATGAATTTCATATATATATATATATATATCTACCAACTGAAGTTTATTACTAAATTCACAAGCCCTGTGTCATACCCGCTTCTCAACGTCTTGTCTCAGCCGACGGTTGCAAATACCCCACGAAAAATTCACCTGCATATATATAACGTCCAGTCCCGTTTTCAATATTTGCACCCAAAATATGTCCCAGTTATATACTAAAGAACAAAAAATAATTGCTGCCCATTTCCCAAGAATCCCCGGGACTACTATACTAGAAGAAGATCAGCGAAATCTTAAGATTGTTTACGATAAATATTCCTCTGTCACTTACAATGCTAATAAAATTAGAATTAACTTGGTATTCAGCCATGCTACTGGGATGAATAGAACCTTTTGGAAATACCATATTGATAGATTATATGGATTATCACAGAATCAAGCTACTTGGTATTTAGGATCAGTTATTGCTATCGATAACATTGGACATGGAGATTCGGCCGTGATAAATCGGGATATCTTGGGTTGGACCAACGGTTGGGGTGATGGGGGTAAGGATATTATCAATGTAGTCAAACATGAAATTGATATATCTAACGACATGCTTAACGATAAGAATAACAAGACCATTGCTATTGGACATTCATTCGGGGGATCTCAGACGTTGATGGCAGGAATTTATGAACCTCAAATGTTTGATCTTATTATGCCGATTGAAGCACCATATTACCATAATGTCAAATTCCTTAGACGGTTTATTGCAATATTTAGGAAGGTATCATCACTTATCCGAGATGAGTTTGACAGTCTTGAAGAATTCAAAACTTATTATAAAGAATATTCGTTTTATTGTACTATGAGGGAAGATATATTGGATCAATTTATCGATGACGAATATTATACCGTCCTCGATCCGTCTACTGGAAAGACTAAGTATAGAAGTAAATCCAGTAAATCTAATCAGATGGCAAGCTATCTATCGTCACTTTTAAATGTTAAGAAATCTTTTGACATGTTTAAATTACTTGAGTGCAAAGTTGCATTTGTAATTGGTGAAAATGCTACTTGGAATCCTCCAGAAAGTAATGATTACTTCAGAGATAATGCAGATAAGAATGCATTATTTGATTATCATGTCATGAAAGACGCAGCTCATTTGTGTGTTGGTGAACAACCCGATGATACAGTTGATTATATATTCAATGTTGTAGGTAAAAGGGCCGAATCTGCGCTGGAAAATAAGAATTATTATCCGGAGAACAAGTTTCAAGACCGTAAACAATTGTTGGCTGCTCAATCTGAGCTTATGGCCAAAGGAGAGGTTTGGGAAGCAGTGGATTTCACAAAGGGTAAAGATATGCCCCATCTTTAGGCCGATGTGTGGAAAGTATATAGCTCAATAAGGGTGTAATTTATGAAATATATGATTTGTTTTATTTCATACCGAATCCCAAATGTTTCGTACGGCAGAGATACAACAGACATCTAATTTTGTAGAGGTTGTATATTCATCATGTATGTTTAATGTTTTGGGGAGGTCTTTTTTTGAGGTTTATATTTTCTGAAAGAAATGTCGTTGATAAAAGCACGAAGGGAGAAATATTCCTAGTTAGCACATTGCTTGATACAGATTTGGGTATGGTAGTTTTTGTATCTGGTATGAACGACTCAGCTACTTTGTTTTTGCCTAGTTTCGGCACAATATAGGTTACCGATTCAAGACCTGTATTACATACACCTCTACCTGTTGAAGAACGGTTGGACATCCTGCATAGAAATGGTTGCAAATTATAATCCAGCAAATGTCAAGCTCGCTAGTATTGGACCATGAGGCACTACGGTATAGAGGAAACCACAAATAATCTGGTGCTGTAATGAAGAGATCGAAACCCACATATATATGCTACTGTAAATTCATTCGTCTATAAAAAAAATTTCTTGCCTTATCAATAAAAACAAAGAAGAGGGTCTAAATTGTGGGCCCTTTTCTCAAATTTTTTAGTCTTTAAAATTAAATCGTGCATTGATATTTTTACGATAGTATTCATACGTTTATACCTTTCATCAAATAATCGGAGTATCGAATTTCTATATATGTGATTTTTACATGTGGGGTTATATTTGAGGCTTAGATGAGGCGTTCTTACAAGCGGGGCTTAAAGATCTAGATCGGATTTCTATGTTTCATATCAATGAATATTTTTCTCCGATTACGTTTCAGAAGTCACCATGATCGGAATATAACTAAGCGACGTGTTATATGCAGGATGTGGGACTTTTCAGATGTGGGACTTTTGATTTTACTACAAAAGACTAGGTTTCCCAACAAATAATTCAAATATGTTTAAGCACTTTATCAATTTGGCAATTAATATCAATTGTCATACTTATCACTACCACAAGAATGACAAAACTGACAAAACTGACAAAACTAACAAAACCAAATCTCCTTTCTATGTTAGCAAGGATAAACAGAAAATGAACTAAGACATGGATAAAATTTCTACTGTTAATGAAACTGCTCCTTTCAATGAACCTGCTCCTTTCAATGAAACTTCTTCTGTTGATGGTCCTACTTCTGTTGGACCTGCTTCTGTTGGACCTGCTTCTGTTGGACCTGCTTCTGTTGGACCTGCTTCTTAATGCATGCAGATAATGATAAATCGCAGTTTTCGCAGCCACAATCTTTTTTCGGTATATCGGCCAATAAATATCCTCTTTCAATTATTCAAAATTAACTATGGTCAGAGTTAAGATTATCAATCCCCAAAAATTCCAAGAAATTGTCAAAACCGCCACCCCCACCTATAGAGTCGTCCCGGTCGACTCGACATGGTACATGCCCAATGTCCCTCAAAATGGAAAAGAGGAATTTCTTACCCAAGAGAGATTACCCAATGCAGCATTTTTCGATCTTGATCAAGTTTGCAAGCCCCCAGCCAAAACGCCATATCCCCATATGTTGGCCGACTATGATACGTTGGCCAGAGAATTCAACAACTTGGGGTTGAACCGAACCGATAAGTTGGTTTTTTACGATAAATCAGGGGTTTTTTCCAGTCCCAGAGCTGCCTGGAACATGGTTTTAGCCGGACACAAACAGGTTTTCTTACTTGATAATTTCAAGGATTACAAACAACAGGGATTGCCATTGGACACTGACCAAATTGCCGCCACTGCCACCGATGCTGTCGAAGCGTCGTTGGAATATGATATAGTCGAAGAAGAAGTGTATGAACAGACTTATGCCGACCAAGTGATTGAGTACGACGAATTGTTTGAATTGGTGGAATCGGGGAAATTGGCCGAGGAATATGTCACCTTTGACGCCAGATCAACCGACAGATTCACAGGTGAATCGCCGGAACCTAGACCGGGGTTGTCGTCGGGTCATATTCCTTCTAGTTTATCGTTACCATTCTCCAAGGTGTTGACAGAAAAAGGAAACTATAAACTGAAACAGGAGATTTTGGATTTGTTCAAATCCGAGTTTGGTTTGGATCTTTCAAGACCTTTGGATGGGAAAAAGGGAATCATTGTCATGTGTGGTACCGGTGTTACTGCCGTTATATTGAGATTGGCCATTGAATCGGTGGCAGAATCGAAGATCCCGGTAAGGGTTTACGATGGTAGTTGGACCGAATGGGCCCAAAGAGCTCCGGAACAATTTATTGAAAAAGTTTGATATATTACATAGTATACATATACATATGGTACACTGACGATATAGATCTTAGGAAGACCCAATCTATATCTCCGATTACAGTGCCTACCAACGGTGGTATATCCTGGCACAGTGGATCATCTCCACACCCTCACAACGCTATCAACACCTCCACTAACAAACAAGCACCTCATTCTCTCCTCTACAAACCTGACCAACTCCTCCTTCTCCCCTGGCATATCATCCAATTCAAATCCCGCCATGTGAATAGCATTCACAAACCCATTATGTCCATTCAAAGTGTGGATACATTTCACTTTTGAATCCGGTTCAAGCGTCCCAAGATCCCACACTTTTATGGTCTTATCGTCACTACAACTGAAGATGTATTTCCCATTGGGATGGATATAAACTTGCTTGACCCATGAAGTATGACCAATCAAATTATCTATCAACCAGCCCTGACTATTGTTCAACGAAGACGGTAAAGGGGATCTATGTGGCTGAAGCAGTGGAGGTGGTAACAACCATAATTTGATGTTATTATCCCGACCACAAGAAACACAATATTTAAAGCCAAGTTTGGAAACATATATATCTTCAGTAGCTAAATTAGTGGGTAAAGAAGGGAACCGTCCCGAGCTTTTCACAAGAAATTGATCAATATATTGATTAGAGAGCAACGGCAAGAATTTAACATCTTCAACAACATGTCCATGTCCAATTAAAAGAGATAATCCCGTGCCGGATTCTGCATGAGATAATCTTATAGATTGATCATTCGAACAAGTCAATAGAAAGTCACCAATGTCCAATGATCCTATTGAGTCTATCGCCCTTACCCAGTCACTATGTCCAAGGAAACTTTTTGTGCAGTTAGCGGTTACAATATCCCATGATTTAATGTACTTATCACGGGAAACCGAGTATAATACATGAGGATACGAACCCGAGAACCCTATATCTGATACCGTGTGTTCATGACCCAATAAATTTCTGACTTGCTTGTATGTCGTTCCACTCCACACCTTGATCGAGAGATCAGATGAACATGAAGCAAACACGTATTCGACCGTGTTTCCCCCCGTGACATCGACAGGTTTCGGGCTCCACACCACCTTATTCACACTACGGGTATGTGCTTTGATCAATTTTTCCGGCACCAGATCGTCGGAGGCTATATTCCAAACAAGTATAGAACCATCGGAACATCCACAAACAATTATGGGAAGATAAGGGTGTATGGCTAGCGAGTTAATCTGTTGAGACAGCTGTGTTTTATATGTGTGCTTAATTTGGGTGGGAATCCAGTTAATTTTGTCCAGATTTCGGGGCGTCACAGGTGCCGCTTCTAGCAATTCTTTGGTGTTGTTAAGATCATTTTCAAGATCCATTATTCGTTTTTGGAGCCGTAAAACTGTACTCCATTTCTTCTCGAGATAGTTAGGAATAACGTCATTAATCGACGAAGAATCAACTTCTAGAAGTTTTGAAACATTGTCGAGAAACCCGGGCGGTAGATCTTCCGTTTCCCCCGTTAATGGCTGTAGGTATTGCACTATGGCTTTGTGTAATTCTTGTTTTTGTTTTGGAGTCAAGATCAGGAACGACATTGGGAAATTTTTTCGTCGCACCTCTGTTTTTGCAACCGGTTTTGGGCTAGTCTATTTGTACTTGTTGTATTTATCTGTAGATGTTTTGTTTTATTTGTATTTATTTGTAGAAGTTTTATTTTATTTATATCTATTCGTTTTTTTTTTTTTCGAAATAGTGTACCAAGTGACATTAATTTGGCTGGTGCTTGAGTAGTTGAATGTGTAGGCAAGCACTCGAGTATTATGCTGGGTGTAAGGGTCTCGAGACAACATACTTTTGTGAATAGATATTTAGATGAATATATATATAGACTAGTCTGTCCTTTTTTTGTATCTTGCAAGAGCCAGGATCCTCTACTCTAGCTTGGGATAATAGTCAAACCACATTGAATACAACAAATCGCTCATAATAGCTGATAAATTATCTTCCAAATTAATAAGAGACTTTATCACATCATCTTTGTATCTTTGTTTTTTAGGGTACTTATCAGCTTCATATTCAACGTACCTTGTACTGGTTTTAACCTCAAAAATAGTTTCTACCAGCGAGATTTCTGAAAAGAGTGGTATTCCAACGTAGAACGGTCATTATCGAAACCAAATGCCCTATATAATGAAGAATCATTAAAAAGAAGTCGAAATAGACAATCGATACTGTACTTCAATGCAAGAAAGCTTGCTTCCAAAGATCCCCTTTCTTCCAATGCCTGAGTCCATGGCAAATAATATAATCTTTTATTCCATGAGAGACCTAAGAGAAATGCATTTGAAAACCGATTTTTGTGCTTGACTGGCAACCTTGACATACTATAATGGAAAGCTTCTGTCAGTAATTACTTTGTTTAATATTTTATCTTCCAAGGTTTCAGTTCATATGTGAACGGGATGATTACGGTAGGAGCAACATCACACCAATGATCTAACAAAAACAACCACTTGTATATAGAATAAGAGTCATCCTTTACTCCATTCTACAGTTTCAAGAACAAATCCCAAAAACAACCTTAATCACCAGGCTGTCCAAAATCCCTTCGACCAAGTCAGTGTTTCTCTTTTTAATTTATTATTAACAGCAAAAAAGTAGATTATGAAAAACAATTGAATTATTGGAAGAGCCATTGAAGTACTGAATTGACTACCGTTTAAAAATATGGCTGCAAAATTTTAGCCTCTATCCCAAAACTTTACTTAAACATCGGATTCGGCTATAAAAATGCTAATAAGAAGTTTAATAAAGTTTTTTTCAACCCGGCTATTCTTTCATATATCCGACAACCGCCAATATACTTATCTTATGGATATCACTAAAAGTTTAATAATAAAAACCACCTTTATTTTTGGATATTCTGACTAGATATCCGGATTTATACAAGTAAGTAGATGAATGAAGAGTCATTGGGCGAATTTAGCTCTTGTTGTGGCTCAAATGAATAAAATTCAATGAACTTTGTATTAGGGTTTTTGGAAAATGGTTTTAAAGCCATTTCCCGGGTTTCCATCAAAAAATCTGTTAGACCATACGAGCCACATTGATTATGAAAGAATCAGAAGATCGGCCACCAGTGGGACCACGATTAAAATTCAAAAACACTCAAAAAACAGGAATTAACTAGTTCATCGTCTGAGATTGTTCATGAATTTATGTCGTGATAAGATAACAGAGAATATGGACCTTGATAGAGCCGGATATAAAATGACAACCGAGAAAAATATTTTAAATCCGGTACCAAAAAGAGTTAGAGGTCTGCCATTCCTTTGTACGGCACCGAATTAAGTTTAGCCAATTAGGACCTCCCGATTACTGTGGAATTCCAGGGTTCTAGGATTTGCGTCCAAACGCAGGGGGTATATGCAGTATTTTATGTGTCAAAAATTACGACAGACTGCAATAGAAGCCGTTGATGCGCTTTTCATTGGCTCAATCACCACTCTTAGTCGTATACGAGACGGAATATTGTCTATCAGTGAATAGGCATATATATTATCTTTGGTAAGATAGAACTTGAAAATTGACATCAATCATCAATCTTTGATAAGGGTCTTTTAAAAGTAAAGGTTTTCGTAATTTGCAGGAATAACTGACGTGGTACCCCTTCTATCAGGAGAAGTATTTTAACTTTTTGACCACCTCGGTAGTACGGCATTACCGATTAAGACCAAATACACATTTGTTTCATAGTATATGGAGCTCTAGATATTTCGATTAGGAGGTTGATTGGCCGGTTAGTTGGTTGGCAGAAGTACTAGGACGAGATCAAAATAACCTAGATAAGTTGTCTGTTAAACGAATAGTTCTTTGATATTTTTAGTTTAATACAATATATAGGAAGCTAAGTCACAGCACACTGAATCAACCAACTATGGCACTTCTAATAAAATGATACAATAAGGATCCATCACCGTGATAATGGAGCCGTATAAGATGGGATCCTGAAATGCGAGGTGTATGGTATTCGTTTTAATACAAAGTAACTATTTATATATTGTTCATAATGACATGAACTAACCATTTACGAGGGAGGAAACAAATCGGCAATAAGAACTTGTTTACAAGGTAATGCTCTCGTTTTGATATTATTCTTTTGTAGGACCCCAAAACTTCGGTTGGCCCTCCGTTGAAAGGCACATGTTTGGAGCCCTGCCCACCGGAGTTTAAGGTTCGATAACAACCTTATTTCATTGAAAGATTCCTTATTTGACAGGTGTATGATGCCGATAAAATTACGATAAGGCGTTAGCTGAGTGGCATCAATAAAGACTTACTTAAATACGCTTATAATCACGCTTGATTTCTTGCAACAGTTATTATTTAAATGGATTCAGAAAAAAACCATTTAGAGGCTTTACGTAGTATTACTAGTAATAACAACAGGCTAGATGCTGATGCTCATCAAGTTAACTTGCAAGCCATTACTTCAAACCCACTTCCTATTGAAGATGTCGGCTCTCAATTGACATCAGCTCAAAAATTTCTTATTTTAAGGAGAATGAATTATGAAGGTTTAACTAATTTGGAAGACTTACCAGTTGGTGCAGCTTTTATGATTGAAAAAATTGAAATATTATCCGAAGCTGAAGCTGTTGATATCTTGAAAGAAGTTTTGGTCGAATATGAATACGACTCCAATTTTCCAGAAGATACTTACCAGTTAATTTCCAAATTGGTTGAAAATTCGGAATCTAGTCACTTTGATCGTGGTTCTTCGAGTGCTACAGATTTCGAAAAAAACAAAGACACTAGTGTTGTTAAACATCTGAGTTTAAGTGAGTCTTCGGACGTAGAAGCTGAAGAGGTTAGTTTCAACGAGGTCTTTGATTGGGGTTTACAAGTGAAATTGGAAGCTGCTTTGATCGCTTACCATTCACCTTATCCTGAAGTCAGGGCTATCAGTGAACCGTACGATGATCCTAGTCTTTATTGTGAAACTCCAAGAGTTTACATTTTAGGTTTAATCTGGACGGCTATTGGTTCATTCATCAATGCTTTTTTCGAAACTAGACAACCTTCAATTTCTCTTGACGTTTCTGTTGTTCAGATATTTTTGTTGCCAAGTGGGTACCTTTTAGCTGCTATTCTTCCCAAATGGAAATTTAAAATGTGGAACCACACTTTTGACTTGAATCCTGGTCCTTGGAGTTTTAAAGAACAAATGTTAGCTACTATATTTTATTCAGTCTCCAATGCTACACCTTATGTTAGTTCCAATATTCATGTCCAGAAAATGGAAATGTATTACAACAATCAATGGGCAGATTTCGGGTATCAGACTTTGTTAATTCTTGCTACTCAATTCATGGGTTTTGGTCTTTCTGGTATTATGAGAAGATTTGCAGTCTATCCAACCAAGGCCGTTTGGCCAACAATCTTACCTTCTGTTGCCTTGAATGCTGCTTTAACTAGACCCGAAAAGAAAGCATCTATCAATGGCTGGACCATTTCTAGATACAACTTCTTTTTGATTGTGTTTGCTTGCCTGTTTGTCTACTTCTGGATTCCAGATTATCTTGCACAGTTCCTCTCAACCTTCAACTGGATCTCTTGGATTTCTCCAAATAATATGAAGCTAGCTGAGATTACTGGATCTGTAGGAGGCCTAGGTATCAATCCTATTACTTCATTCGATTGGAATGTTATAAATTGGAATAGACCTTTGGAAGTTCCTTTTTATTCTTATGTTTCACAATATATTGGAAGTGTTATTTGTTTTTTCTGTATCTGTGGAGTTTATTACACCAACCATTTATGGTCAGCTTATTTACCTATAAATGCCAATGGGTTATTCACCAACACTGGTGAGCCTTACGATGTTAAGACAGTTTTAAACACTCATAGTTTATTTGACAAGGCTAAGTATGAACAAGTTGGCCCACCTTATTATAGTGCAGCCAACTTGGTAGTTTATGGTGCTTTTTTTGCTATCTACCCTTTTACGATCATCTATGAAGTCACAATTCGCTATAAAGATATGTGGCATTCCTTGAAGGGGATATTATCTATTGTCACAGACTTCAGAAGGTCAACATACGATGGGTTCAATGATCCACATTCAAGAATGATGACTCAATACAAGGAGGTCCCAGAATGGTGTTATTTGATCACCTTGGTTATTTCGATAGTTTTGGCTATCATCTGTGTTGAGATTTATCCAGCAGAAACTCCAGTCTGGGGTATATTTTTTACTGTAGCTATCAATTTTGTGTTTTTAATTCCTTTGACTGCTATTTATGCTACAACTGGATTCCTGTTTGGTTTAAATGTCTTGGTGGAATTAATTATTGGTTATGCCATTCCAGGTAACGGAATGGCTTTGAATTTCTTGAAGGCTCTCGGATACAATATTGATGGACAAGCCCAATCTTTTATCAATGATTTAAAACAAGGCCATTATGTTAAAATTCCACCTAGAGCCATGTTTAGAGTACAGATTTTGTCCACTTTTGTATGTGCCTTTATTACTTTAGGTGTCATTAGTTTCAAAATCAATACCATTGAAGATTATTGCACTCCACTTCAAAGCCAAAAATTCACTTGTCCTGGAATCAGAACCTTCTACAGTGCTTCGGTATTATGGGGTGTTATTGGTCCTAGAAGAGTTTTTGGAGGGCTCTACCCAATTTTACAATGGTGTTTCTTGATTGGGGCATTGTTACCAATTCCTTGTATTCTATTCAAAAAGTTTGCCCCAAGATCAATGACCAAGCATTTCCAACCAACCATTGTGATCGGAGGAATGTTGGCATTTGCTCCATATAATTTGTCATACTATACTATGGGCCTTTATGCTTCTGCCATCTTTATGTACTACATAAGAAGAAATTATCTTACTTGGTGGGAAAAGTACAATTATATTTTAGATGGTGGGTTAACAGCAGGTGTTGCGTTTTCTTCTATCATTATCTTTTTTGCTGTTCAGTATCATGATAAATCCATCAGTTGGTGGGGTAACAATGTGAGTTATTTAGGCATGGATGCCGGTATTACCAGTTTCGGTAGATTGAATGCTACAATTTCTGCTCCAGATGGGTATTTCGGTTTAAGAAAGGGTCACTTCCCGTAGTTTGTTTCGTTGTGATTTATATTACTATATATATATATAATTGTATTACTTTAATTATAAGCGTGACTTCTAGTCTTCTCCGTATTAATATCTTCAAGTAGGCGATTTCAAGCAGAAATGTAAGATTGAAGCTATCACGGAAATAATCACTTCGGCCCGACAAGAGTCTCAAGATGGTGCCGATAGTCAGAGTACAATAATACAGAGATACTGAAAAACCTTTTATTTTTTGAATCAAGTACAACTTTTTGAAATAAGCCTACTGATAAGAATAAAGTGGGTCATTGTAGGTTATGCTGCAGATATGTTTAAGCTAGACATAAGTATTCAATATATATTTCTTTATGTCCAGACTCGAACACGAACTAGCATTTCAGCACTTGAATTCATTATCCATGGATATGTTTCGACACCTGACTAATGATCGTTCTTCAATGACATTGACTCCACTGATACTTTTACGATTAGCAGGAAGGAGTTTTGTTAATTTTGCTAAATATTCACTCATTTCTGGAATATCGACCTCCGGGAGGGATCCGTAGTAAGGGAGTTGTAAATAAGCACCTAAGATGTCATTATATAAGCTGATGATTTTTGATTCTTTTCTGATATACTCTTTACCCAATAGGTACCAAAGGTCATCCCAAGGTACATCGTTATAGATTTCATCAGGATCGTTGATCCGAACTGCGTAACTGGTTGGATTCTTGAACTTCCTAAGAAAAGACAAAGTAAGAATTGGTCTTCCAATGCTTTCCAGATCGTTTTCTGGTCATCCTTGGTGACTTCTTGGCCAAACTTGGCGGAGTACGCTTCGATGGTGTTACACGCAGAACTGAGTCGACCAAATTGGTATTCTGCTAACTCGGTTAACGGTAGGGATGGTATAATCACTAACCTTCAATTGCTGAATTAAGATAAGGGCAGTTCTAGCTCTCTTTTTCTGGAATTTTTCCATTGGATTAAGTTTATCATCAAGAACTTCATTGATATGCCTTCTAATTAAGTAATCGGGGATACCTAAATTACATTTTTTGATAAACATGGTTTCAACCCATTGGTGAACATCGTAAGGGAGCAGGAGGGTAGGTTTTGGTAATTGGTACAAGCCAAAGTTGTACTGATACTTCCGATCGCTGCAACTGATCATGTCAATTTGACTGTATAACAGTTTAGCTTTATTTTCCCAATCGACACCGAGTGTTATTGGACCCTGGTTGAATACCCTATTCTTCCATTTAATAACAATATTAGAAGCGATAGCCTGTAATTCTTGGATTTGTTCTTGCACTTGTATTTTCAGCTCATCCATAACTCCTTTGTCTTCGGTCTGAGTTTTTTGGACATTGGTAATTCGAACTGGTTCAGTAGTTGGTTCATCATTTTCAGGGTCTGATGGAGGTGTATTACTGGTTTGATAATTTTCAGGGTCTGATGAAGGTGCATTACCAGTTTGTTGAATTGGATTACTAGGAGCGGTTGTTTTCTGATTAATGGTCAGGAGTTCCATTAACTTGTTTACGCTATTTTCCAATTTTGTTAATTTTTCTCCTACTTCAGCAACTTCATTTTTTATTTCGGAACCAGGGCTTTGAGGGCTTGGACTCGTGCCTTTACACAGAACCAAGGAGGTAGGGTGGTCTGGGGTATTTCCGCCAGTCATCTTATTAGTTCTCTCAAACAACTGAGATGTAAATATCAGGGGTCTGGAACTTCGGTTATCCGATAAGGGTTTGAATAACTTGAAACTTCGAAAGGGGAATCCTCTTAAAGTTGATTGGCTGTTGGAGTGGTTAGTGCTTGATGATCCTGGTGATGATGGATCAGTCTGATCTGGTATTTGCAGCAGGATTGTGTCCTGTATATAGGAGTCTTATTCCTGCTGGTGAGGTATTTAATTGACAAGTGCTGCGAACTCCTGTTTTTGTGTTAAATCCGTGTGTGTGTGCGTGTGATACAGGTATTCGCTGAACACGTAAATTCAATAAATTTGGTAACTTTTGAGCTGGGAGGGGTTGATTACTCCGGACTCGTCCACCAGTTAAGATCTTCCTATACTGTCGTAAAGTGAGAAGGCGTGCAATACTTTAAGACAGATGGTAGATCCCAAATAGCTTTTATTTTCTTAATAACTCTTCGCTTTCAAACGAGGGCAATTGACTCATTCCAAATCCCCTACTGGCAGACGGTAATACTCTTCTGTCAGGTCACGGAATGTGACTTTGTAATTAAAGTTGGAAATATTAGAAATATTTATATATTTTACTAATAAACGAAAACTTAAATCAAGTGATTTGAAAGTAAAGATAAAACTTAAGTATAAATAAAGGTTGAGATTAAGGATAGATTTCCCCTGAGGAGAAATGGTGTTATATAAATCAAACACTTGGGACAGTAATTCCTCCATCTTCTTACGACTCCCGATGTTCTCTAAATATACAGCCAGGGTATAATTTGGAGCCACACAATTTACCCAGAGCCCTAGATACAATTCGGAGCCGTACAACGAGCCGTACAACTTATCCAGAGCCCTGAGAAAAGTATATTCCATATGACATGAACCTTAACTTTGCATAAAACTATATTTCATTGGAGCAGTTATTAATGATTGTGGAAGTCTGGTTGCCAATTAACTCTGTGGCATCAATCATGTTTGATTATTTATATGGCTCTAGATCTTCAAACTTGAGCTATTTACCAACTATTCAAAATGAGCTCAGAAAAGGCACAAGTAGAACCTGTCAGGCACATTATAAGCAATAGTGATAGACTTGATCCAGAAGCTCATCAAGTTGACTTAGATGCTATATCATCTCATCCTCTTTCAATTGGTGAAGTGGGTACAAGCTTAACCACTGAACAAAAGTTTATAATCTTGAAAAGATTGAACTTGGAAGGGTTGACTGACTTAAAGGATTTGCCTGTCGGTGCTTCTTTCATGATCGAAAAAATTGAAGCTCTATCTGAGAGAGAAGCCATTGATATCTTAGAGCATTCTTTGAAAGAATACGAATATGATTCAAATTTCCCTGAAGATGCTTATCAACTCATAATTCAATTGGTAGAAGCTTCGAAATCCATGACTTTCTTTCAAGACTCACCCCAGAATCCTAGGAATAATATAGAGAAATCTAAAGGATCCGCTACATTCAAACATAGAAGTATTGATGATTACTCAGTGGACTCATTAGAAGCTTCAGAAGTTAATTTGAATGAAGTGTTCGATTTGTCCCTTCAGGCTAGAATGGAAGCTGCTTTAATTGCGTACCATTCACCTTATCCTGAAGTCAGGGCTATCAGTGAACCGTATGATGATCCTAGTCTTTATTGTGAAACTCCAAGAGTTTACATTTTAGGTTTAATTTGGACGGCTATTGGTTCATTCATCAATGCGTTTTTCGAAACTAGACAGCCTTCAATTTCTCTTGATATTTCTGTTGTTCAGATACTTTTATTGCCAAGTGGGTACCTTTTAGCTGCTATTCTTCCCAAATGGAAATTTAAAATGTGGAACCACACTTTTGACTTGAATCCTGGTCCTTGGAGTTTTAAAGAACAAATGTTAACCACCATATTTTATTCAGTCTCCAATGGTACACCTTATGTAAGTGCCAATATTCATGTCCAGAAATTGGAAATGTTCTATGACAATAAATGGGCAGATTTCGGGTATCAGACTTTGTTAATTCTTGCTACCCAATTTATGGGTTTTGGATTTGCAGGAATCATGAGAAGATTTGCAGTCTATCCAACCAAGGCCATTTGGCCAACAATCTTACCTTCTGTTGCCTTGAATTCTGCTTTAACTAAACCCGAAAAAAATGCCACTATTAATGGATGGAAGATTTCAAGATATAATTTTTTCTTAGTGACTTTTGCTGCTCTGTTCCTTTACTTCTGGATTCCAGATTATCTTGCACTGTTCCTCTCAACCTTCAACTGGATCACATGGATTTCGCCTAATAACCAGAAATTGGCTGAAATAACTGGAAGCGTGGGGGGCCTAGGTGTGAACCCTGTTACATCTTTCGACTGGAACATCATTGGAAGCGGAGCACCTCTAGTCTTGCCTTTCTATACTGCGGTAACACTGTATATCGGTAGTTTGATTGCCTTTTTTTGTATTTGTGGGGTGTATTATACCAATCATTTGTGGACGGCTTATATTCCAATTAACTCTAACCGTCTATTTACAAATACTGGTCAAAGTTATGATGTAAAAGAAATATTGGATTCGAAGGGTTTATTTGATAAATCCCTGTATGAACAAGTTGGACCACCTTATTATTCTGCTGCTAATTTAGTTACCTATGGTGCTTTTTTTGCTATCTATCCTTTTGCAATTATATATGAAATTGCTACTAGATATAGAGATATGTGGGAATCCACGAAATCTATTATCGTGACATTTAAGGATTTCAAGAAGTCAAACTATGATAGTTTTGACGACCCCCATTCAAGAATGATGGCAAAATATAAAGAAGTCCCAGACTGGTGCTTTGTTGTCGTGTTAGTCATTTCAATCGTATTGGCAATAATTTGTGTGCAAATATACCCTGCTGAAACTCCGGTTTGGGGTATATTCTTTACGGTCGCTATCAATTTTGTGTTTTTGATCCCAATCACTGCTATTTATGCTGCAACTGGATTCCTGTTCGGTTTGAACGTATTGGTGGAATTAATTATTGGTTATGCCATTCCAGGTAACGGAATGGCTTTGAATTTCTTGAAGGCCCTTGGTTATAATATTGATGGCCAAGCACAAAACTTTATAAATGATTTGAAACAAGGCCATTATGTCAAATTACCTCCAAGGGCAATGTTCAGAATCCAAATATTATCTACTTTTGTATGTGCTTTCATTACCTTGGGAGTAATCGCTTTCAAAATGGAAACTATCGAAGATTATTGTTTGACTGGTCAGAGAGAGAAGTTCACATGCCCAGGTATTGTCACCTTCTATAGTGCTTCGGTGTTATGGGGTGTTATTGGACCTAAGAGAGTTTTTGGAGGGCTTTATCCTATTTTACAATGGTGCTTCTTGATTGGGGCATTATTGCCTATTCCATGTATCTTGTTCAAAACATATGCTCCCAGAAAGTATTCAAAACACTTTCAGCCAACTATTTTAATTGGAGGAATGATGGTATTTGCTCCGTATAATTTGTCATACTATACTATGGGCCTTTATGTTTCGGCTATCTTTATGTACTACATAAGAAGAAATTATCTTACTTGGTGGGAGAAATACAATTACATCTTGCAAGGTGGGTTAACAGCAGGTGTTGCGTTTTCTTCTATCATTATCTTTTTTGCTGTTCAGTACCATGATAAATCCATCAGTTGGTGGGGTAACAATGTGAGTTATTTAGGCATGGATGCCGCTATTACCAGTTTCGGTAGATTGAATGCTACAATTTCTGCTCCAGATGGGTATTTTGGTTTAAGAAAGGGTCACTTCCCTTAAGTTTACGATGTTCGTTTTTTTTTATTGTTTTGGGTGTCTTTCTTTGCTCAAAATATATATAGTGATAGTGTCTTATAGTGAAAATAATTTTAAGTTACTTTGGGGCTAATATCCTCTACTAGATTAGATTTACTTGCTTTGAAGTTGTAAAACAAGTATGCCCCAAGGCACAAAAAAAAAAAATGGTTTGTTACCCTGGTAAAAGAAGAAAGTGGATTTAGATCCAAAGCGACAGTTTTAGTGGGCAAGAAAAGGGAATTGAAAGCAAGCTTACTTGTTCCTGCGGTCGTGCATGCAATACGGGTGGTTATCAACAGCAATTGAATTTTTAGACTGCAGCTGACTCATTGCCACAAACCAGATATGTTTTCTGGAAGCACAGGTTTAACCAATTGAGCCTTTTACAATTAATCCCAAAAACAATTCCCACCTTTACAACCAGGATGTCGCAGTATTAGTATCATAAATTCGTGCCTAGCCAAAATAAGTTTTGATTTTTGAAGAATTCGGCTTCTGTAAGTAACAAATTCGCTAAATACTAACACAAAGTCGCCTATTAAATTATTTAACTTACCTCTTTAAAAATAAAATTTGTATTTTTTCTATAGACTATACGCTATATACTTATATAATTTTGAAAATAAAAGATAAAGAATTCGTACAATGCGTGCTTAATTCTTATCTAAACAGGTAGAGAAACAGTTTACTGAGTGTTGAATAGAATTTTGTATATATTAAAGTGGTGCAGAATTTGCAGCTTCTTTAATTCTTTCAGTTAATGTTTCATTTTTCAAGAGCTTTTCACGTTTAATGGACTTCATCAAGTTCCAGAATTGTTCAATAGGATTCAATGCAGAGCACCTTATAATTTGCTTTGTCCTTTGGTGTACATTCAATTTAGAGGGTATGCGAATACTGATATAAACATTTTTTAAGATAGAGAGAGCCAGACGTTTTCGATTTCCTCATAAGAATTGTTATACCACAGATACAGAATTTCAAATGATATTAACGAATTTTATTATTTTATCATACGAGTTGGCTTCCCACTCCCACGATTTATATATACGGCAAGCACGAATTTAAAGAAGCAAGAGCGAATTCCAAATATACCCTGTGTGATTTATAAATGTCGCTACGATATTTTCCTGTTGATAGAGGTGTGAAATGTTTTAGGGATTAACATTATCGTAATCTTTTTGTGG
Organism: Yamadazyma germanica; assembly: GCA_030574815.1. Taxonomy (NCBI): domain Eukaryota; kingdom Fungi; phylum Ascomycota; class Pichiomycetes; order Serinales; family Debaryomycetaceae; genus Yamadazyma; species Yamadazyma germanica. Next base: position 2,841 of record JAJMFS010000013.1, on the reverse strand, counting down.
AAATTAGATTGTTGGATGATAAGAAATTCGGTATATACACACCGAATGTAAGTCATATGCAGGTCGGATACGGACAAAAAATATTCAAAATAGACTGAGAGACATAACAAAGAAACACACAAAAGACGTTTAGATGTGTGTCTAAACGGTTAGATGTGTGTCCAAACGTTAGATTTCTGTTTCTTTTCCGTTAGACTTCTATTATATTTTGGGATATTATTTGTGTTCGGTTGGATAGGATGAGTTTGAAAACAATCAAAGTCGTTAGCAAATTGTTTCTCCCAGCAAGATTAAAAGATCTGAAAGGGGTCGGAGGAAATGTAACAATAGGGTATGCAGTAATAGAGGAGGTATACGAATTAAAGATGATCAGTGGACAAACAATAAAAAATAATACTAAATGTGGTAGCTCGAAAAAAAAGTAATGAACCGCAATTGTCGGAGAGTATGCATATTTACAGTTACATGTAGATCTAAAACGCCTCGATTGTCTAAAATGTCGCCCGGCAGTTGCCCGTCGAGAAATAGCTCCTTTCACCTATACTTCGAACACAGAAGTCTTTTGCGTACAAACGTCGGTTAATTACACATTTTCATTCTTGCTATTTTTCCTTTGTATGCACATCGGCCTAAATAATAGAATAATTCTATATCTCAAATTTCAAATATCAAGTAATAACGTTCAAGCCGACTAGTTTTTTCATTTGTACCCCGAAGAAATTACTCGGAACAAGACGGAATTTTTAAGTTTGCTATTGCGTCAGATTATAATTAAAAAACTAAAATAACTTTTTGTGCCTAGCTAATCACCCCAGCCGAGTTAAAAAAAACTCTAGTGAAAGCCAAAATTCTATGTTCGCAGCCCTGCTGCATACTTCTCCGTTTGGGGAAAGTTTTTCTAAATTGGAAGTGTAACTGTAACAATAAAAAAAAAAAGTCCTGTATAATGACTAACATCTTTTCCAAAAAAAATAGACAAAAATCTCTTTAAATTCGATAACTGAAGACTCATTTCTGTAATTTTATTTCAGAAGATGTTGAAGCAATTTCTAAGCAGCTTAATTGTATCACTTCTAATCCCCAGAATATCGGGATATACTGTTTCAGAAGATACTATCATTGATGAACCTACTAATTTTTCTGCACAAGATTTAATTATCGAGCCGGGAATTAAATTGTCTATTATCAATAACCCCATCACTGAGTTTAACCAGGCTTTCTCAAACCTTGGATATCTAATCATATCTAATCTTCAGTCACCTGTAGATGTTGTGATTAGACTTACTAATCAGGCACAGATATTGAATACTGGTTATATTATGTTTTACACAGAAGAGACAGCCTCGGATTCGGATTATAGAATCGAAGCTCCAAGTTTTTTGAATACTGGTTACATCTGGTATGTTGCCGATGGGACGGGAAATCGTCCGATTCAAGAGTTGATCGGTTCATCTATTCAAAACACGGGAATCATGCATTTCTATGAAAATGTTAGACACCCAGATGGTATAGCAGTCCTTGGTTCTGAAGAAAACGAGCCAGGGACCGGAAATTTCGATAACTCAGGAACAGTCTGTTTACTTAATGATCAATTATATCAAACTTCTACAATTACTTCCATTGGATGTGTTGATATAAGAGATAACTCTAATGTTTGGTTAACCGATTTATCTACTGACCCGCAACAAGTGTTCTTCTTGAGTACTCCTACTTCGTCCATTCGTGTTGACACCTCAACGTCTGCTGTTTATACCGTGGCTGGTTTTGGTGATGGTAATATCATTGGACTTTCTACCCAGATTCAAAGTTTTTCGTATTCGGGCAATACTTTACAGTTGGTGTCCAATGGAGTCACTATTCTGTTTATCATTGGTGAAGGGTATGATGAAGGTCAATTTGAGATTGTGAGTTCCGATTTTGGTGGTGAACGTGAGTCACTGGAAGTTGCAAATGCTATTCTGTATGCTCCTGCTCCTATTGATGCTCTGAGACCAGGACAATGTTTGCTTTGTAGAGAATTTCCTGACATTCCAGGTCATTTTTCCGATTCAATCTCTTCATCTGAATCGTCATCGTCATCATCGTCATCAAGTGAAGCTCCATCATCTAGTGAAGTTTCATCATCTAGTGAAGTTTCATCATCTAGTGAAGCTCCATCATCTAGTGAGGCTCCATCATCTAGTGAGGCTCCATCATCTAGTGAAGCTCCATCATCTAGTGAAGCTCCATCGTCCAGTGAAGCCCCATCGTCCAGTGAAGTTCCATCATCTAGTGAGGCTCCATCATCTAGTGAAGCTCCATCATCTAGTGAAGCTCCATCGTCCAGTGAAGTTCCATCGTCCAGTGAAGCTCCATCATCTAGTGAAGCTCCATCATCTAGTGAAGCTCCATCGTCCAGTGAAGCTCCATCATCTAGTGAAGCTCCATCATCTAGTGAAGCTCCATCATCAAGTGAAGTTCCGTCATCTAGTGAAATTGAATCTTCAAGTGAAGCCCCATCATCTAGTGAAGCTCCATCGTCCAGTGAAGTTCCATCGTCCAGTGAAGCTCCATCATCTAGTGAAGCTCCATCGTCCAGTGAAGTTCCATCATCTAGTGAAGCTCCATCATCTAGTGAAGCTCCATCATCTAGTGAAGCTCCATCGTCCAGTGAAGCTCCATCATCTAGTGAAGCTCCATCATCTAGTGAAGCTCCATCATCAAGTGAAGCTCCATCATCTAGTGAAGCCCCATCATCTAGCGAAGCTCCATCATCGAGTGAAGCTCCATCATCGAGTGAAGTTCCATCATCTAGTGAAGCCCCATCATCTAGCGAAGCTCCATCATCGAGTGAAGCTCCAT